>JAQQSU010012224.1:0-11975 GCA_028627135.1 Pseudochirops cupreus
TTTTTTTTTTCCTCTTCTCTCATTTGGTTTTCAAAATCTTTTTTAAGATGATCTCTAGCTTTTAGACAATCTTCATGTTTCTTGGAAGCTTTTGGTGTGGGAGTTCAGACTGTGTTGTCTTCCTCCCATTCCCTGCTTTGATCCTTCTTTTCCCCAAAGAAGGAATCTAGAATTTGGTTGCTGTTCTTACTTTGATTCCTAGGCTTATTCATGGCTGGCCGGTCAGTGAAAAAAAAAATTTTTTTTTAACTCTGTGGAACTCTGCTTCCAGAGGGGAAAGCTCTGTCACAAATTTGCTGGGGTTTTCTCAGCTGCCGGAGCTTTTAGGAGGCTGCTGAGTCCCTCCTCAACTCTGACTCACTGAAAAAAAAAACACTCCAGGACGCCCGTCCATGACCACAATCTGGATCCAGGCTGCTCAACATGATAGCACTTGGCCTCTGAACTATTGCTTGGTCCCCCTGCAGTCTGCAGGCTGGGAGCTCTGAAGCGGCAGTGTGGAGGCAGGTGCAAGACCTCTGTTTCTGCACCCTCCTTGCCCTAGAGGAGGTTTGGCCAACCCACTTTTCTCCCCCAATTTAGCCAAGCTCCACTAACCTTTCACTTAGTCCTTTTTTTTTTCTTTATGGCTTGATAATTCTGGGCACTGCCACAGCTGCCACAGATCTGCTCCCTGGAAGTACCAGCCAGGGCTTGGCTCATCTCATCCAGCCACCTCAAGAGCAAAGCCACGGTTTCATTCTGGACTGGTTTCAGCTCGCAGAGCTGAGATGGTTCCTAGTAGCCAAGCTGCCTTTAGCAGAAAGTATATTTTTGTGCATTATGGAGTTCTAGAATTTGTTTAGAGTCATATTTCATGGTTATTTTGAGGTGGCTATGTGAGTGCTATGATATTTCACTGCTCCTATGCCGCCATCTTGGCTCCCACTTGTAACAGTTTTTAAAGTAGAAGGGAAAATTGGTGAGGTGGGTCTGACAATGCTTGAATAGCTGCACTCATAGAAGTTAAAGAAAGAATAATTGTGTGTGTTTGTGTGTGTGTCTGTGTCTGTGTGTTTCTGTGTGTCTGCATGTCTGTGTGTGTGCACATACGCATTCAGTTATGTATAGAAATATAACTTGTTCAACAAAGAAATAGGAGGGAAAGAGGGGAATGATAAAAAGGAGGAGAGATTAAGGGAAGCAGTGGTTAGAGGCAAAATAGTATTTTTAGGAGAGATAGTCTAGGCCTACAAGTACCAACAATCATCTTTTCATTTATCATTAGTGCTGTCCTCTCTTATCCAGACTAATCTCTGCAAAGAATTCTACTATTGTCCCTCCCACTGAATTATTGCTTCCTGAGGGATTCATGGGACCCTCTTCTCATGTGTATATAGGAAGGCTAATTAGAAAGATTTTTTGGAGGTTTCTGGCATTATCCCTTTCCTCACTCAGAGATTCGCTACTCAGGATACTATTTCAAGATCTCAGACATGAAAAAGATGTCCTAAATCTTGTAATATGATATACATCTGAAGAGGAATCCCACCTACAGTGTCATCACTGAGTGATTATTCAGCTTTTATTTGAATGTGTTCAATGAAACAAACCCATTGTTCTCCCCTTATTCTGGTCCAGCTTTTCCTTCTAGTTCTTTCTTCTGGGTTCAAGAAGACAAAGTATATTTCTACTACTGTTTGACAAGCCTTTGAGTATTGTAAAGTAGCTTCTTTCTCCTTCAGACTAAGCATCATAAATCATTTCAACCGATCTATTTGTGGATTGAATCCTAGCAGGAGTGTGATAGGAGCCATTTTGAAAATCTCTTTCCTAACCTAAGGGCCAAGGCACCAGCAGAGAAATAATTTGGTACAGAGCTGGATATATGTGCATGTATGTATTTATACTGAATCCTTATCTATCCATATCTATATTAAATCACAAATATTGTCACTACAACAATTTTAAGTTATCATCATAATCATCGAGTTAACTTCTCATACATATTACTTTGGGGACTCCAGACAAGCCATTTAACTTCTGAATATTCCAGGCATCTCTCTGCCTGTTAGTTGCAGAAGGTTTTGCTTATATGCATTGATAGAAAGTCCTTCCTTTCATAGAATAATCTCTTTTTTCATGAAAATTGCATGATTGTGAGCAAGAGTAAGACATGCACACCAAGAGAGAAGGGAGGGGAAGGGGCCAAAGGGGAGAAACAGAGAGAGAGAGAGAGAGAGAGAGAATGTCTAATGAGTAATAAGAACTTCAAATTGTATTAAGACAGATGTGTACCAGGTTACTTTATTCTGACCCATTTCTGGAGTATTATATTATCACAATGAATGGTGTATAGTAGGCATTTTAAAGTTTACTAACTAGGTGACTAGGTACCACACTTTAGGAAGTATTTGTGCCTAGTACATAGCTCAGCTCCTAGCATACCATAATTAACTAAGTTAGAAAATGTCCAGAACAATGATATCAGATTGATGTTTCTAATTCATGGCACATGAAAATCCCTTCAAGCAACTTAGTGTTCTTAAGAAGACAAGATGTAGGGGCAACATCTTAACTATCTTTAATGATTATATAAGAAAGATGGATTATATTTAATCTAATAAAAACATACTTGCATACAAAGAACAAACTAGGAACAATGTGTAGGAATTACAAAGAAATGCATTTTGGAAATATGTAGAAAACTCAATAGTTTGATCTATCCAAAAGTGGAATGGACTGCCCAGACTAGGCCAGATGACCATTTAACATGTAAAATGAAGAAATATTTGTCATCCTACATGGCCTCTGAGGTTTCTTCCAACTCAGATTCTATGATTATACTTTCCAAAGACAAGTCTAGCTAAAATAGAGAGGCTAATGACCACTAGACTGGTAACATGTTGATGAGTTATGTGGTCGTAGCTAACTATAAAATGAAAAAAAAAAGAGTACCAGTCATCCAATGCAGCCCCTTTCTGCCTCTGTAGTGCATATTTTGTTTATCTATTTGTGAGCATATTATTTCTTTCATGAGAATTTAAGTTCCTTGAGGGCAGTGATTGTTTCAACTTTAACTATGTATCCTCAATGCACAACCCAGTTATCTAGCACACAATAAGCAATTGGTATATACTTCTTGATGGTGTCCAAATGATATAAAATGGGGCAAAAAATACTAAACTGATTGATGGTTGAGAGATATGGATGGGAAATAATAAAACATTTTTTTGTTTTAAGACCAAATTTCATAGATACATGGTTTCATCTGTTTGAGCACTTGATCCGTTGGTATAGATTAGATTTCTCCATATCTTCTCATTTTTCTCTTTTCTTACCTTTAGATTGATAGGCAGTTTGCCAAGGGGTAGAGTATGAGACTTGAAATCAGGAAGACTTGAATTTTAATCCCACCTCTAATACTAGCTGCAACCTTTCTTAGTTCATTCAACTTCCACGTTGCTCCAGTAATTGTTTAGTGCCAACGGACTAAATCATAGACAGATTTTGATATGTATTTCTGAATAAGTGTTCCATGCAAATAGTTTACCATACTAATAAGATAGAAACTATAATGTGGTTGATATTCTTTCTATAAACCCAATACATAGAATCCATTCTATAAGGTGAAAGTAAGCTCCTAGTTCTTTTAACGTTATACAATTCCAGTTAGTACTGACTGCCCATTTTTTTCTCTCATTCTTATTACAAAAAATTCACCTCCATTCCTGACCATTTGTATTATCACTCAGATCTTCTGTATGTACAAGTGATTGATGACAATGCAACTGAGACTATTTACATCTGTCAGAAGGCTTTCTTGTGTTCCTTGGGTTACTTATCATTTTTTTTCTTCTAAGTTTGTCGTGTTTCACAAGTTAAAATTATTTAACATCAAGAGAATGAGTGTATTGGAAAGATAATCAGTTTGTTAGTCACAAGACCTGGATTGAAAGCCTAATTCTGCTACTCAGTGTTTACTTAACCTTAGGCGAGTTGCTTTAAGTCTGTGAGTCTCATTTTTCCTATCTATAAAATGGGTAGGCTGGATTAGATGAGAAGTTCCTATCTTCTTCTGTCATGGAATCCATGGAAGTCTGGTGAAGTCTATAGACTTATTTTCAGAATAGTCTTTCTTGCCTACATTTCGTAATTGAAAGAAATGCTAACTTTCTGTTTGAACTTTATGAAAATAAAGATGTGATTTTTCACACTCAAGTTCATATAATCCTAGGAAAAAATTCTGGGACTAGGTGATTTCTTATCTTTATTTCGAACTCTAGATATATAATTATACATGAAAGCAAAATCATTAAATCCTCAATTCATCTGTTTCATGATTGTTATGCTGCCATGGCAAAAGACGTTATACACATATATGTATACATACATAAATGCAGGTGTATACATGCATACATAAATGTATGAGTGTATAGATTATGTATATATACGTGTATATGCATTTATACACACATACATGTGTGTGCATAAATATATATACATATATATATAAATATATAATTTCTATTTATTCAAATTCTGTTTGGTTGCTAAAATCTGAGCTCCAAAATAATTAAATGCAAATGTAAGAGAAGCTGGCCTGTATTGTGCTTTTCAAATAACAGAGCTCAATTTTTGTTGTTAGCTCTAAATGTCTACATAAATTAGGATAATTTCCCTATGTTTTATTTGTAAATAGCTCCATAAACTGGGACTAATGTTTTTAACATGATGCTATAATGTTAGTACAAAAGAGGATTTGGTAGCAAATATATACAAAAAGAAAGCAAATAATTGCCACTGCTGGTGGCAGGTCATTTTTTGGCATTGTTAGAATGATAGCTTAAATTCCCAGCAAGACATCACTAAGTGGTCTGAAGTTAGTACTTAATGCCTGTTGAAAGTGTTTAGTATTCTTTAATTCATTTTTATTTGCTTTTTTCTTTTTTATTATTTTATTGACTCTCCTAAAACCTATCTCTTATCCTTACTCCCACACTACCCTCATCAAATTACTCTAGGAATTTCAAGCTCCTCACACACACACACACACACACACACACACATACACACACACACACACATCACTGAAATTGCTTATCTATCTTTATCTCCATTGAAATTAAGAATAAGTCCAGAGCAATGAAATGTAATTTAGAGCCTAAAAAACCACAGAACCATTGAATGGAGACACTAAACTAACTATGATGAAATTAAGGTACAACATAAGGCAGAAATGTGGAAATTTATAAATTTATTTTTTGGGCTGAGATTAAATTAATACAGGAAGAATATCCTACCACCAGGATGGCTAGGTGGTGCAGTGAATAGACCACTGGACCTGGAGTCAGGTGGACCTGAGTTCAAATCCAGCCTCAGATACTTGACACACTTACTAGCCATGTGACTTTGGGTAAGTCATTTAACCCCAACTGCCCTCCAAAAAAAAAAAGCAAAAAAAAAAACAAGAATGTCCTATCACCTTTTACCACATTGCCCATTTTATACCTCAAAAAATGAGGGGAGAGAAACATCAACTAAGGTTAAATATGTGTTACAGGAATGGGAGGTCTAGTAGCCTACAGATTTCCCATGGGAGGCAATGGAAATCTCTCTCTGCGTCTGTGTGTGTGTGTGTGTGTGTGTGTGTGTGTGTGTGTGTGTGTGTGTGTAGACATAGGGTGCACGGTGAGATGAATATGAAGAGATGATATATAAAAGTAAAATTAAGGAGTGAGAGAGGAATATATTGGGAGAAGGAGAATGGGAGATATAAAAGGGTAAATTATCTCACATAAAAGACACAAGAGAAAACAGTTACAATGGAGGGGAAGAGTAGGGAGTTGAAAGGCAATAAGTCATCCTTATTCTCATTGGATTTGGCTCCAGAAGGGAATGACACACACACTCAATTGGGTATCTTACCCTATAGGATAATGGGGGGAAGGGGACAAGAGGGGGAGATAATAGAAGGGAGGGCAGATTGGGGGAGGAGTTAGTCAGAAGCAAACACTTTTGCAAAGGAAAATGGTCAAAGGAGGAAATAGAATAAATGGGTGGGATAGAATGGAGGAAAATATAGTTAGTCTTTCACAATATGACTGCTATGGAAATGATTTGCTTAACTACACATGTATAAACTATACTGAATTACTTGTCTTCTCAATGGGGGATGGGGTGAGAAGGGATGAAGGGAGAGATTCTAGAAGTCAAAGTTTTAAAAACAAAAGTTAAAAAATAGTTTTTACATGCAAATTGGAAGTAAGACATACAGGCAATGGGTATAGAAACCCATCTTACTATACAAGAAGGTAAGAAGGGAAGGAGGAGGAAATTGGGGAGATAGAATACAGGATAGGGTGAGGGAAGTGATAATCTGTATTATTGCCATCTTGGGGTGTGGGTAAGGGAAAGATGGGGAAAGAATTCAGAACTCAAAATCTTGTGGAAATGAATATTAAAACTAAAAATAAATAAATAAATTCTAGGAAAAAAAGGAAAGAAAAGACTAGGTCAAATGGTAAAAGAGATTCGGAAAATCAGTGGGGAAAATAATGCTTTCAAATGGAAATTTCCCTAATAGAAAAGGAGATCCAAAAATTCATTGAAGAAATAATTCCTTAAAAATTAGGATGGAGCAAATGGAAGCTAATGACTTTATGATAAATCAACAAAAAACAAAACAAAAGCAAAAGAATTAAAAACAGATAGAATTAAAAACAGATAGAAGACAATGTGAAATATCTCAGTAGAAAAACAACTAACCTGGAAAATGGATTCAGGAGACATGATTTAAAAATTATTGGACTACCAGAAAGTCATGGGAAAAAAGAGCATAGACATCATCTTTCAATAAATTATCAAGGGAAACTGCTCTAATATTCTAGAAGAACAGAGTAAAATAGAAATGGAAAGAATCCACAGATTACCTCCTAAAAGAAATACTAAAATGAAAACTGCCAGAAATATTATAGCCAAATTCCAGAGATCCTAGGCCAAAGGGAAAATACTGCAAGAAGGCGTAAAGGAACAATTCACATATGGTCGAGCCATGTTCAGGATAACACAAGATTTAGCAGCTTCTACCTTAAAGGATCAGAGAGTTTGGAATATGAAATTTTGGAGAGCAAAGGAGATGGGATTATAATGAAGACATGGCTACTCAATAAAACTGAGTAGTATCTTTTGGGGGAAAAATTAATCATTTGGTCTTTTAAAGTCAACATCATAATCCTCATCCTCATCCTCCTCATCATCATCTTCATCACCATCATCACCATCATCATAATCATGATCACAGTTTCTGTGTGGATGTCATTGTAAAAATGGAGCTATTAGACCAGTATGAAATTTGTATTTTTTTTAGAATCAACTTAATATTTCTATACAGGTGTTATGGGCTACCTGTAGATGTTAACCACTATGAAGTATGCTAATACATCTTTAAATTATAAGATGGGACCTCTCTACATAGATTAGAACCTTTTTTATCGCTGTTTAAATTGAAATGTTCAAACTGATAAGTTATTGAAATTAGAGGATTTCTCTCTAGCAACAGAAACTTCCCTTTTGCCCAGGAAGGTAATCCTCAGATGGCATAGGCCAACATACATGACTGCATTCAAACATCAAAATACCTGCCAACCTTAGAAAATGAGGGAATATATACCTTTTATCACCTAAGTGACATATTGACATGAAAAATCAAAACAAAAGCCAACTTAGAAAAGAATAAACCTCCTATTAAATGTGGTTTATTATATAATCCAGGATAAAGTTATGTAGGTGGTGAATTTTCTTCTTTAGGAAACATATCAATCCCTGATACAGTGCACCCAAAAAGACTGATCTTCACCACACATAGTCTATCACTGTACACATAAGTACATGATAAGTCCTGGCAATTTCTCTATTTTATAATGAACACATAGTTTTAATAAAAAGTTTTGTGTTTCTTTGGTCATAAGTGAGTTCCATTAGACTACATTTGAGGTAACCATGGTATTAGTGAGAAGAAGAAAAAAACATCTGAAAATTATAAAAATGAAGAATTAGATGATTTCAAAGATATATGGGAAAACAGGAAATGACGCATAATGAAATGGGCTGAACTAGCAGAAAAAATGTATACTATAATGTCAACATTATAAAAAAATTTGAAGACTTGTATGTACTGAGGAAAGATAAAGTAAACAGAACTATAACAAATAATCTAAAAACAGCATTGAAAAGAATTGCAAGTTTGAAAATTCTAAGGACTATGATCATCTATATTTGTAGAGGATTAATGATGTAACACACAGTAGTGTGAAATTCAAAGACAGATAATTAGTGAGAGATATAAAGAATATTATGGAGGTGATTATGGGAAGATGGCAAGCTCTCAAGATTTCCCGCCATGAAAGACATAAAATAGTGCCTCTGGATGGATATATAGTTGTGAAAGTAAATAAGAGTAGGGGCAGAATTTCTGTCTTCTTGGGACAATTGGAGACAAACTGAAGAAAATGTTAGGACTAGATTTCCTCCCTGTGAAAAGTAAACACCTCCAGGTTAGGGTCTACTTTAAAAATAAGTGGCAAGTCCTGGGATTAGTTAGGTTGCCAAATTACTTATGACTGCATAGGAACTTTTACTCCTAGGACATTGAGGGGAGTTGGGTCCAATTCCTGGAGGAGATCTGGGGAATCTCTGTTGACAAAGAACATCAGACCCAGCTGAGTTAGGGAGAGCAGCAAGGGCAAGAAAGAACCAACATATGCCCAGTGAGTGCAGAAGCAGTTGGGCAAGGATGCTGCTGGCTGTGGGCACTTACAGGAGGCTAGAGGTCTTTGTTTGAGTTCAAGATTAGAGGGGAGGCACCATCCTTCAAAGCACAGGACTAGAGATGATTATAAAAACTAAATTATTACCAAAAATGCACAGGCAAAGGAGAAAGAATCTAAGCATAGAGAAATACCTGCGAATAGAGAAGGCTAAGGTTCATCTTTAGAGGAGGATACTGAAGCAAAGAACCCTCTTCTGTCCCAAAGAGTAATGTCAAATGGTCACCTGCACAAAGAAAATTCATTTAAGAACATAAAAAAGACTTTAAAAATCAAATGAGAGAGACTGAGGGAAAATTAAAAGGAAAAATAAGAATAATACAAGAAAAATAGGAGAATTATGACAAGAAAATCAACCAATTAGGAAAAGAAATCCAGAATCTTAAGGAAGAAAATCACTCCTTGAAAATCAGAATTGGGCAAGCAAAATTCAGAGAAGTTACAAAAGATTAAGAAATTTTAAAAAATACAAAGAATGGGAGAGTAGAAGAGAATATGAAACATCTCATGAGAAAAACAACAGATCTAGAAGACAGATCAAGAAGAGAAAACATAAGAATAATAGGATTACCTAAAAGTTCTGATAAAAAGGAACCTTGATACAGTAATACAAGAAAAAAAGAAAATTGTCCATTAGAACAAGAGGGGAAAGTAAAAATAGAAAAAAGTCCACCAATCACCACCTGAAAGAGATCCTAGGAGGAAAATTGACAGGAATCATACAGTTAAATTACGAAACCCCAGATCAAGGACAAAATATCATAAGCAACAAGAAAAAAAATTTAATTATGATGATACCACGGTTAGAATCACACAAGACCTAGCATGGCTGACACTAAAAGATTGCAGGTCTTGGAACATTATTTATCAAGTATCAAAAGAAAATATATCTGGTAAAACTAAGCATAATTTTGAAAGAAAAAAAATGAACATTTGATCAAATATCAGACTTTCTGTACTTAAAAAAAAAACACCCTGAACTTAATAGAAGATTTGGCATACGAGAGCTAAGAGAAAAATAAGGTACAGGGCATGACAAATTACAAGGGACTAAATAAGGAAAGTATGTTTATCTTTTATGTATGGAAAATATAAATTCTATGTCTAAGATTGTTACTAGTAACTAGGTAACTTATAAGAAAGACTAAGTTAGACCTGGTTATGATATGACTTTTAAAAATAAAACTGTTCTAGAAAAGTTTTATGTATTTAAGTTTTAGTATTTGTATAAAATAAAAATACATAAATAAAAATTTAAAAAGAATGTGATGGTAGAAGCAGGAAAAAGCCATAGCTCACACATAGCCACCTCAAATATGCATAAAATATGACTCTAAACAAATTTTAGGGCTCAAAAATTCACACAAAAATACAGAAAAACACATCTACCACTGAAGGCAGCTCAGCAGGAAAGATTCATTGCAGCAATCTGGGAGCCAAAACCAGCTCATTCTGAAACCACAGGTTGGCCCTGGGGTGCCCGGGATGAGCCACAGTTGGAATTTTCAGGAGAGTGGATCAGTGGCAGCTATGGCAGTTTCCAGAATTATCAAGCCATAAGAAACAAGGACAAAGTAAAAGGTCAGTGGAACTGAACTAAATTTGGGGGAGAAAAACAGTCCGGCTGAACTGCCTGCAGGGCAAGTAAACGGCAGAAGTGGAGGCCCTGCAGCCACCACCATGCAGCTGCTTCAGAGCTCCAGGCCTGCAGACTGCAGGAGCCCAAGCAATCATTCAGAAGCTAAGTGTGCTTGCGTTCGGCATCCTGGATAGGGATTGTGGTCTTGGGTGGTGGTCCTGGGGTGTGTTTTCAGTAAGCCAAAGCTGGAGGGGGGGGGCAGCAAAAAAAAATGGCAGCCTCTCAATAGATCTGGCAGCTGCGAAAACCCCACCAATTTGGGACAGAGCTTTCCCCTCTGGAAGCAGAGTTCCACAAGCTAAAAAGTCAAGTAATTGATTGGCAACAACGTGAGCAGGCAAAGGAAGCAAAGTAATAACAGTACCTGAACTTTAGATTCCTTCCTTGGAAACAAGAAGGATCAAAGCATGGAACAAGAGGAAAACAACACAGTCAGAGCTCCCACAACAAAAGCTTCCAAGAAAGATGCAGACTTCCTACAAGCCATAGATCAGCTTAAGAAGGGTTTTGAAAACCAAATAAGAGAAGTGGAGGAAAAATTGGCAAGAGAAATGAGAATGATGCAAGAAAATCATGAAAAGAGAGTCAACAACCTGACTGAAAAAAATAACGCTTTAAGAAATAGATTACCTCCACTGGCAAAAGAGGCCCAAAAAGCCAATTAGAAGAAGAATGCCTTAAAAAGTAGAATTTGCCAGGTAGAAAAAGAATCTCAAAAGCTTTCTGAAGAGAATAATTCCTTCAGAATTAGCGCAGAGCAAATGGAAGCAAATGACTTGATAAAAAAGCAAGATATTATTAAATATCTAAACAAATGAAAAAATAGAAGGTAATGTGAAATATTTACTTCAAAAAGCCATTGACCTGGAAAATAGATCCAGGAGAGACAATTTAAAAACTATTGGACTACCTGAAAGCCATGATGACAAAAAGAACTTAGAAAGCATTCTTCAAGAGATTCTCCAGGAAAATTGCCCTGATATTTTAGAACCAGAGGGCAAAATAGAACTTGAAAAAATTCACTGATCACTTCTCGAAAAAGATGCCCAAAAGAAAACACCTAGAAATTTTATAGCCAGGTTCTGGAGTCCCCAGATCAAGGAGAAAATATTACAGGCTACCAAGAGGAAGCAATTTGAATACTGTGGAAACACAAATAGGATAACCCAGCATCTGGCATCTTCTACACTGAGGTATCAAAGGGCCTAGAATATGATATTCCAGAGATCAAGGGAGCTAGGATTAAAACCAAGAATCACCTAAACAGCAGAATTGAATATAATGTTCCAGCTGAAAATATGGTCATTCAGTGAGGTGGAGGACTTTCAAACATTCTTGCTGGAAAAAACAGAACTGAAAAGAAAATTTGACACTCAAATACAAGAAGCGTGAGAAGATAAACATGGAAAAGAAATCATAAGGATCTTACCAATGTTGAGCTATTTACATGCCAACATGGAAAAACAATAATTGTAACTTATGAAACTTTTCTCAGTATGAGGATAGGTAAAGGGAATAACAATGTATAT
>JAQQSU010012225.1:0-11975 GCA_028627135.1 Pseudochirops cupreus
GAGAGAATAGACTGGGGGAGGGGGGACACACTGGGATGGCTGTTTTGGGGTGGTGGGCAGGGGAAGGACGGGGAGAAAATATGTAACTCAAAATCTTGTGGAAATGAATGATGCAAACTATAATAAAATTAAAAAAAAAAAGATTCGTTGTTCCTTCCATTTACATTGTTGCAGTCCTTGGATATATTGTTTTCCCATTTCCGATAATTCCATTTATATAAGGTTATGTAAGTCTTTTCATGCTTCTCTGTATCATTTCAGGAGAATGATATTCTGTTATGTTCACGAACCACAGTTTGACTAGCTGTTCCCCAGTGAATGGGCATCTACTTTGTTTCCAATTCCTTGCTGTCATTAAAAAAAAATACTGCTATAAATACTTGGGCTATGGGCATTCTCTCTGGCTGCTCCCTATGCCTGGAATGATTTCCTTCCTCATCTCTGCCTCCTGGTTTCCCTGGCTTTCTTCAAGTTGCAACTAAAAGCCCTTCCCAGGCCCTCTTTAGTTTTAATGCCTTCTGTCTCTTAAATACGTCCTATTTACCCCCTTGCACCTTTTGGATACACATGTGTTTGCTCGTTGCCTCTCCCTTTTGACTGTGAGTGCCTTGAGGGCCAGGAACTGTCTTTTGCCTCTTTTTGTATCCCTAGCACTTAGCACGGGGTTTGTCACATAGTAGGTACTTTCAGTTCAGTTGTTTTTCAGCTGTGTCCAACTCTTTTTGACCCCATTTGGGGGTCAGGTGACCTGCCCAGGGTCACACAATGTTTCTGAAGCTAGATGGGATCTCATGAAGATGAGTCTTCCAGAGTTGCTCTCCCATAAGTGCTTAATAAGTGTTTATTGACTGCCTGACTGGTGTCTGGGGGATCTCCTTGGGGTATACGCCTCCTAATATTCTTTCTTAGAAGATATGATTATGTTTAGAGCTGAAAAAAATTGAGAAAGAAAAAAATCCAGGGGAAAAACAAATAAAATGAAACAAACAAAACCTCAGTTCAGTGATAAATATATTGTTAGCTCTATGAGGAAATGTCTCACTCTGGAGATTTGGGTTCTGGGATGAAACTGAGAATGAGAGCCTTGAGGACTCCTGAAGTCCCATATCCATCTAGGGTCCAGGGGAGACCGCTGACCTCCCTGAGGATGTTACTGTATCCTCTTCCTAACGTAGAGTTGAAGGATTCCCAGACATCAGGAAATGAAGTCACCACCCCAAAGGAACCAGACCGACCAGACAGCCCTCTGGGAGTAACCAAGTTGTTATCTCTGATCTTGGCCTGGATATCATCTCACCTACTTCTTTGGATTTTCCTGCTGCAACCCAGGCTATAAATTACACACCTCTTTGGTTATTGGTATCACCTTGGCTTGCCACCCAGAGCCCTCTCCTTAGCTTGTATGCCTGATGAAGAGTTCTTGCTTAAAAAGAAGTATATTTTTAAAAAATAGTGTCTACCTTCCTCTGATGCTGCATCTGCTAGTCAGACCAAGCCCTGCCTAGCCTGGTCCTCCACTTTGATTTCTCAATGTCAACACCCACCTATATGATCCAGCTTTTTATTTCTAAATAAATAGGCTAAGCATCTGGCTTCCTGGCCCAGACCTATCCTGGAGGGTGCTTCTAGTTTAGAAAGGCAGTGTAGCACCCTCCCAGGAACACTGCGGACAAAAGGCCCAATTTGAGCCTTGGTTCTACTACTTCCTAGCTGTGTGTCTTTGGAACAATTTGGACCCCACTAAATGGGATCCTATAAAATGGAGATAATGGTTTCCTCACCTACCTTAAAAGGTCATTGTTAGAAATAACACATCTGTAATGTATAAGCACTATAGAACCTGAAAGTAGTATTAGTAGTCTTTTTTGGGAAGGGGGAAATAGGAAGAGGGAGTTGT
Source organism: Pseudochirops cupreus (assembly GCA_028627135.1). NCBI lineage: Eukaryota > Metazoa > Chordata > Mammalia > Diprotodontia > Pseudocheiridae > Pseudochirops > Pseudochirops cupreus. The sequence goes on from JAQQSU010012225.1 coordinate 1,898, forward strand.
TTGTCCTTTGTTCTTAAAAAGGACCAATAACATCAGAAAAGTGATATCATGACTTGCAAGTGAATTCGATTTAAGTGAAGCGAGGCTATGCAAGGTCACCAGCCTCACTCTCTTCTCCAGAGCCATCTGGCAAGATATAGATCAGGACAACTGGAGATGGCCTAGGATGCAGTGGGAGACCTTGGCCTTTTAAGCTAAGGTCTTAGAGAGTTCTGTGCCTCAACAAGAGGTTAAGTGACTTTTAATCAGGGTAACTCAAGTCAAGGAAACAAGTCAACAGACATTTATTAAATATATACTATGTGTTAAAATACAAATATGAACAAAAAAAGACAATAGGCCAAGGATGGATCAGCACCTTTATGTTTGTAAGTCTCTCCTCTGATGCAAACTCACCAACTACTTATATATAGTCTTAGAGAATTAATTAAGGCACTAAGAGATTAATGTCTTGCCCAAGTTCACACAACTAGTATGTGTCAGAAGCAAAACTTGAACCTTTTTCTTTCTCCAAGACTAGCCCTCTATCCACTACACAATACATCCTCTCAGGATATGCCCTTAAGGAATTTACATTCTCATGGAGGGTAGCAACACATAAAAGGAAGCTGGGGAGGTACCCACTCTAGAGTGTAGGTATAAAGTCCAAAAAATAAAGGATGGCTATTTAGGGCCCTTCCTCAAAATGGAGTTTCTGGGAGGAACTCAACAAATATGAGAAGGGGACTGTGGGAACAAAGAGATAAGGCAGCTGAGTCATGGTGGTGAAACCGTATATCAGAGCTAGGACTTAAATCCATGTTTTCTTTACTCCAAAGTTGTCCCTCTCTCCACTACACCAAACTTCCTTTCATTCATAGTCATACCCATCAATCAACAAACATTTATTATGAGCTTACTGTGTGCTGGGAAGTAGGCATATGAATTCAATGAAGAAGCAATCCCTACTCTTAAATAGTTTATATTCTAAATGAGGGAGACAATGATATACACACGTGTATGTATGTGTGTATATAACAGGGGTTTAGTATATGTATGTTTGTAATGGGATTAGCATATCACCCTCTACTAAAAATGCAAAAAAAAATGGTGTCACCCATGTAGGAGATGCTTGGGATCTGTTCATGAGAGACAAGAGAACTGGTTACAGATGTGCACAAGGATGGACATACCGCATTGGTCTACCAGCCTCTCTGCTTGGGAGCAGCCTCTTCGTTCCTTCTTTCCTTGACATTAAGTCTAACTAGACCAAAACACAGTTGCTTTCTTCCTGGCATTTACTCATTCCCTTTCAGCAGGGAACACCATACAGTAATGGATGGGAGAGCCTGAGAGCCACCTCCTCCTAGCTCCTTAGATCATGTGAACCCAAGAAATTGGCTTGGCTTTTTGGTGTGTTTCATTGATCCTTTTCAGTGCTGGGTGCAGGGAGGGAACTTGAGCCATAGGGAATCTTAAAGTCTAGGATTCCCTGAAGAGAAACTCTGAGAAGCTAGGGGTAAAGGGAGCTTTCTACTTTAATTTGTTGGGACTAATACCCATGTAGGAACTGAGTTAAATTGTAAGACTAATCCCTCTCTTCTCATATATTAAGGTGGGATGGGGAGATTATGGCCAGAGGTGTTGGGGGAAGTGCTTCTATATATATGCTTATTATATCTTTGAAATAATATTTTCTTTGTAAAATTTGATCTAATGTTAAGTGATCAACTAGGGTGCTAGTTACTGTGCCTCTAAAACTGGGGGAACACGATTGGTAGAGGTTCTAGTCAATTGCAGAGATGAGAGACTCCCTAACCCTCTAAAGCAGTGGTTCACAACCTTCCTAATGCCATGACCCTTTAATACTTGTATGTGAGCGTGTCTGCATGTGGGCGGACCCGCCTGGAGATGGATAGAGGAGGTTCCTAAGACCATTGGAAATATGTGTTTTCCGATGGTCTTAGGTGACCCCTGTGACCCCTGTGAAAGTGTTGTTCAACTCCCAAAGGGGTCATGACCTTCAGGTTGAGAACCACTGCTCTCAAGCTACCAGAAAATACTAGGGAAGGGATGAAATGCAACATACCTAGCCCTCAGGGAGTGGAGACAGAGCAAATCTCTGTTATATATACTTATTTGCATACTGTTTTATATATTCTCTTTATGTTTATTTTGTATATATATATACACACACACACCAGACATACATATATACACACACACAGAAAATACAAATAAATATAGCTAGGTGTCAGAGTGGATTAAAGTACTGAACTTAGAGCCGGGAAAATCTGAGTTCAAATCCTGCTTTAGACACTACCTAGCTATGTGACCCTGGGCAAGTCACTTAACCTAATTTAGCCTCAATTTCTTCTGTAAAATGTCATAATAATAGCACCTACTTCACAGGACTATTGTGAGGAGCAAATGAAATAACATATGTACAGATAGCATTTGCAAATCTTAAGGCACTATATAAGTGCTAATTATTATTATAATAAAAGTTATTGTGTGCAGGAAAATGTTAGGAATTGAGGGGATTTGGGAAATCTTCATGTAGAAGACGGTGCTTGAGCTGCATATTAAAGGAATATAGTGATTCTAGAAGACAGTAGTGAGGAAAGAATGCATTCCAAGTTTAGGAGATAGCCTACAGAAAGGCACAGAGTGTGTGAGGAACAGAGAGAAGTTCAGTTTGGATTGAATCAGTGGAACTGAAGAGTAAGGGAAAGGAGATAACAGGCAATGAGGCTGGAAAGATAAATCAGGGCCAAGTTGTAAAAGACTTTAAGAGCACAGCAGAGGAGTCTATTTTATTCTAGAGGAAGTAGGAAGCCCCTGGAGTTGATTGAGTAGGGGAATGATGTGGACAGATTTGCACATAAGACAAATCACTTTGGCAGCTGTATGGAGAATGGAGTAAAGAAAGTGAAGAGAGTCAGGGAGACCAATTAGGAAGTTTTGCAGTGGTCTAGGCTAGTGCTATAGATGAGATCCTGAATTAAGGTGGTAGCTGTGCAAGTAGGGAGGAAGGATTGGGTGAGAGAGATTTTATGGACATAGAAATGGAAGGATTTGGCAACAGATTGGATATGGAAGTGGAGGAGAGGGGAAGTACATGATAATGCTGTGATTATGAACCTGGGAGAAGGAAAGAATGATTATGTCTTTAACAGAAATAGGGAAATTGGGAAGAAGGAAGGATCTTGGGGAGAGATAATAAGTTATCATTTGAATATGTTGAATTTGAAATGTTTCTGAGATGTTCAATTTAAAGTGTTCATTAAGCAATTGGCAATGGAGATTGAAGCTTAGGGGAGAGACTGCAGCTAGATATATGGATATGGGAATCATTAGCAGAGAGAGAGGATAATAAAATAATAAGATGATGACAAGACCATCATTTGTTTTTGGTTTTCCCAACCCTGGTGGGAGGGCTGTAGTGCCAGGTAAATACAGGACTATCCATGTAGAGGAAGGGTCTGGGAATCTAATGAGTTGTGAGCTGGTTCCCTACTGCCAAGTTCAGGTGTCAATTTTTACATTATTCCCCTAATCATTTATTATAGTTGGAGCTACTCTACAGCTATCACTCTAGTGGTGTCTGCCCTTGTGGTAGCCAGGTGAAGCCTTAATATCAGGTATACACCTGCCAAGTCAGGGATGTGGCCTGTATGATGTCTGTGTAATCTTACTAACAGTGGCCTTTATACAAACCATCCTCCGTTGACCAACTGAGAACTAAAGAAGTATTGTTGGGAAATACACACTATTGCATTGTTGGTGGGATTGCTTTTTACAAAAAACTTATACTATTGTGGTAAAAGAGAATAGATTCACAAAAATGATCTTACGCTTTAGTCCAAAGATCTCATTACCGAGACAATAGGCCAAAGATGGATCAGTACTTTTATGTATGTAGGAAACTCCTGGTATGGAAATTCTCCTCTGATGCAGATCAGCAACTCACCTACTACTTATAACCTTAGAGAATTAGCTAAGGTACTAAAAGGTTAAGTGTCTTGGCCAAGTTCACACTACTACTATGTGTCAGAAGCAAAACTTGAACTTTTTTTTCCTCCAAGACGAGCCCTTTATCCATTACACAATACTTGCTCTAAGGATATTAATAACAAAGGAAAAGGCCATATTTTATGGTCCAATAATATAAAACTATTCATAGGTGCATAATAGTAAAAAATTTTTGCAACAGTAAAAAAACCCCTTATCTTTCTCCCATGGAATAACTGAATAAATTATGATTTATTCATGCATTTTTTCTTTGTATTATAGTCTGTTATGGTCAAAGAATTTATAACCAAGTGGCCAACTTAATAATTTCTCCGTATTGAGCTACATTAGTCCTCAAAAAGCATACAGAGTTGATTCTTACAACTATACCCAAAGCTTTTCCAAAATGGTAGAAACTACTAGAGCCTACTATGTTCTGCTGATGAGAAATCCATGGGCAAGTATGGCTTGAGTTCAATCTTCATCAATGGGGAGAATGCCTACATTGGTGAGTTCATAGATCCATAGGATTCTATAGTCAGGTAATTACTATAGTCAGTTATAAAAATGATAAACATGAAGAATACAAAGAGATATAAAAAAAAAAGCCATATGAAGAGATATATGACCTGTCCATCACTAAGGTAGATGATCACTGAATAATCAGTCTTCACCAATGAGATTCTCTTGTGAATGGGCTTTGAAGAGTGAATCATAAATATAAAATAGCATCAATATAATAAGGTAAACATACAAAGTGACTACCACCATATAAAAACACCACCCCAGAATTACAGACTGGGAAGGAACCTCATATATTATCTAGTCCTGAGTTTCTTAACTTGGGTTTCATTAATTTGGTTTTTGATTTTTAAATTTTTGATAAATGTATTTCAAATGAATTGTTTTCCTTGTCTCATTTCTGTTATTTACACAAGATATTCCATCTCCCCAACTCTGTGAATTTTCATTAACTGTTCCTCATGCCTAGAATTCTCTCCCTCCTTATTTCTGCTTCCTTGGCTTCCTTCAGATCCCAGCTAAAACCCCACCTTTGGCAAGAAGCCTGTCCCAATCTTCCTTCTCTCTGATTATCTCCAATTTACCCTGTGTATATCTTGATTGACTATAGTTATTTGCATCGTTATCCCCATCAGACATTAGCTCCTTGAGAATATGAAGTTTTTTCATCTTTCTCTGTGTTTCTAGTACCAAATACTTAATAGGTACTTAATAAATGCTTGTTGACTTGACTTTGTAATCCTATGGATTTCATTCTATGTATTTAAAAGCTTCATTCTGAGAAGAGGTCTTTAGGCTTCACCAGACTGTCAAAGGGATCCATGATACAACAAAAGATTCAGAACCTTTGAGGAAGTGGTTCATGATAATAGCCTTCAAATCAGGGCAATCATGGCAAAAAGGTGTTAGACTTGTTCTGCTTGACCCCATAAGACAGAATTAGAAATAATGGATGGAAGTTGCCAAGAAAATTATTTGGGACTGACTGATAAAGGAAAATGCTCTTTATAATTGTCATTCACCCTTCATATTTGAAGAGGACCAATGACATCACCAGTGATGTCTTGACTTGCTAGTAAATTGGATTTAAGCGAGGCAGAGTTGTGCAAAATCATCAGCCTCACTCTTTCTTCCAGAGTCATTGAAGTCCAATGGCAGGACAAAAGTCAAGATGACTGGCAATGGCCTGGGATGCAGTAGATAGATGACCTTGAGACTTCAATGTGTGACCAAGCTTTAAGCGCTCCACAATGCCTACTTCAGCCACATACAGAACAAATTGTTCTCATCTGCCCATTCTGCTGAGGGAAGTTTTCACCTGCTTGGGGTAGACAGATGGGTTTGAGGTCTGTCAGTTACCCTCAAGTCTGTCTGCAGAGAGGTTTTTTTCCCCCTGGATCTGGCTGCTGTGCATGCTACAGATTCTTAGAGCCACAGGTAAGAGTTGGGTGACAGATGGACACTAAAGGGGATGAACAGCCCTGAAAAGGGCACCAGAGTAAGTTCAGCCTCATTGGAAACCTTCAAGGAAAAAGTTGGATGACCACTTGTGAGAGGTTCTGTGTAGAGGACCACAGGCCAGTGGGACTCTGACACTGAAGGTTGAAAAAGCCCTCTCAGGTAAAGAGCCTGCTATCAGGCCTGGATCAGTTCCCCACCCCCAGGCATTATATCCTCAGATAAGCGTGGTATACTCCCCTGGCCTGGGAATGGGGAGGTGTGCAGTGTTCTGGGAAGGGAGGGTATGTTGCATGGTGAAGGAGATTTGTGGCTTTGCTCTATAAAAGCTTGTGCTTGCCATAGTAAAGTCGGCTCTGTTTTCCACCACTCTCGCTCAGAGTCCCTTCTCTTTCGTGCACTCTCTCAGCCTCTGGGTAAGCAGCTCTTTCCTGCCCTGCTCCTGGACAGCAGGGCCCCTCACAGTTCTGTAGAAAGGATTTCTGGACAGGTGAGGATTGAACTAGATGACCCCTAAGATCTCTTCCAAAGGTCTGCTGAGACCTTTCAGATCTCAAGATCTGAGGTCCTTCGAGTGAGGAAGCAGTCTTGTCTGGAGTTGCATTCTGAGCAATAATGCCAGAGACAGAAACCCTAACAGGATCTTCTCCTATGGAGCCCATGAAGGAGAACTGGGTCCCAAGGAAACAGAACAACCCCAACCACATGCTGGAAGGTTGGGAATCTGCAGGCAGAGGAAGATGGAGGACATACAAAATGCTAGAAGGAAGCCAACTCCATCTACTGTAGAACTATGGGTGGAGCAATGATGTATAGGAGAGCTGCTGATGGGGGGAGGGATACGCATTTATCTGCTATGTGTCAGGCCTTATGCTAAGTGCTTTTTTACAAATATTATCTCATTTGATCCTCACAGCAACCATGGGAGATAAGTACTATAATTATCCCCATACTACATTTAGGGAAACTGAGGCAATTGAAGATTAAATGATTTTCTTAGGCTCACATAACATAGCTAGTAAGTATCTGAGACCAAATTCGAACTCTTCCAGATTCCAGGCCTATTGCTATGTATCCTCTGCACCAACAGATGCAGTTAGTAGTCCCAGTGTCCTGGGCTCAAAATACCCTCAAAAGGAAGACACATGCTAAGGAATCAGTCACATAAGAGGTCATACCCACTACAAAACCCACCTAGGGCACAACTCTAAGTGACTAAATCTACACCTATCTCTGGGAGAGGGCTGTCTATAGGACTGGGTGTGTAGAATTGGGTTGGACAGAACTCATTTCCCATGAACTCTATGCAAGCCCTTTTCGTTTTCTTATGTTAAAAAAACTCCAAACTATTAATTCTTTGAACTTTATAAACCACATACTTGCAAAAGATAGCTGGTGATGGTAGAATAGGTAGTGTCTGATAATGAAAATTCCTCTTACCCTAGTGTCTTTCCTTAGAATGCCTCCAGTTTTCCCCATACCTATCTTGTGTGTCTGTATTTGTTTGTTTGTTATCTTCCATTAGAATGTGAGCTCCTTTAGCTTGGAGACTGTTTTTGCCTTTCTTTGTATCCATGGGACTCAGCAAGGCATACGGTGATACTTAATAAATGCTTTTTACCTTGACTTCCCAGTTGCTTTTGGTGAGGACAATGGGGCCAGAGAAGTTTACAAAAAGGGTCCCTCAAAGTCTAGCCAGGACCTTTGTGTTCCATTAGAGCCTCTGAGACAAGGGTTACATTTTTCTCTAGGCTAGGTCACTCTCTGTCTCTGTCTCTGTCTTTCTCTTTGTCTTTGTCTCTCTCTCTTTCTCCCTCAGTTTCTCTGTCTCTCTCCTCAGTCTCTCTGTTTCCATCTGTATCTTTCTTTCTCTGTCTCTCTCTGCCTGTCTCTGTGTGTCTGTCTTTTCCATCTATTGCTCCTGGCTCTGTACTGTGGCATTCAGCACACAACCACCTTCCAAATAGTTGAAAGCAGCCACCTCATTCACTCTGAATTTTCTCTTCTTTAGGCTCTACACACCCAGTTCTTTTGGTCTTCAGTCTCTCCATTCCAGTTAGCTACCTCTGAACATGTTCCAATTTGTCAATATTCTTCCTAAAGTATGACATCCAGAACTGAACACAATATTGCAGGTAGAATTTGAACAGGGCAGAGAGCAGAGGATTGACTATCACAGGTCTTGTTTGGGAGACTATGCCCCTTGATGGAGCCTATGATTGCTTTAGAATTTTGGATGTCAAGAGGCGGAGTCAAGATGGCGGCATAGAAGCAGGAAAACTCCATGGCTCCCCCCCATAACCACTTCAAATACCTATAAAATATGATTCTAAACAAATTTTAGAGCTATAGAACCCACAAAGTGACAGAGAGAAAGAAATGTCTCGCTGAAGGCAGCCCAGCAGGCAGACAGGAAGTGTTCATTGATCACAGCACTCTGGGAGCCAAGACCAGCCCTGCAATGAGCTTGCAGTTTTAGCCCCAGGGTGGCCCGGACCAGCTGTGGCTGGAGCATTTGGGAGAGTGGATCATCAGCAGCTGTGGTGGTTTCTAGAATCATCAACCCATAAATGCTAAAGAAAAAGTAAAAGGTCAGTGGAACCCTGCTAAATCTGGGGGGGATGGAGTGTGGTCCAGCCTCTGCTCCAGGAGCAAGAAGTGGTGGAAGCAGTGGCCCTGCAGCCTCTTCCAAGTGGCTGCTTCAGAGCTCCCAGCCTGTAGATTGTTGGGGGGGCCAAGTGACCATTCAGAAGCTAAGTGTTCTTGTGGATGTCGGTGTTGCATGGTGGTCCTGAGTTGTGTGACCTGTGAGCCAAAGCTGGTAGGGGCTGTAGAAACAGTGGCTTCCTAATAGCTCTGGCAGCCGCGAAAACCCCAGCCATTTTGGGACAAAGCTTTCCCCTCTGGAAGCAGAGTTCTACTGTGGCAAAAAGCTCAAAACTCAAGTAAATGGCTGGCAAGATGAGTAAGCAGAAGCAAAGCAAGCACAGCCATCTAACTTTAGATTCCTTTTTTGTGGACAAAAAGGATCAAAGCATGAAATGGGAGGAAGACAACACAGTCAGAATTCCTGCACCAAAAGCTTCCAAGAAAAGTATGAGCTGGTTATAGGCCATGGAGAAATTCAAGAAGGATTTTGAAAATCAATTAAGAGAAGTGGAGGAAAAATTGGGAAGAGACATGAGAATGATGCAAGAAAATCATGAAAAGAGAGTCAACAACCTGACTGAAGAAAACAACACTTGAAAAAATAGACTAACTCAAATGGCAAAAGACGCCCAAAAAACCAATGAGAAGAATGCCTTAAAAAGCCAAATTTGCCAGATGGAAAAACAATTTCAAAAGCTCACTGAAGAGAATAATTCCTTCAGAATTAGACTGGAGCAAAAGGAAGTGAATGACTTTATGAGAAGTCAGGATACTGTTAAACAGATCCAAACAAATGAAAAAATAGAAGGCAATGTGAAATATCTCATTGGAAAAACCACTGATCTGGAAAATAGATCCAGGAGAGACAACTTAAAAATTATTGGACTACATGAAAGCCATGATAAAAAAAAAAAGAACCTAGAAATCATCCTTCAAAAAATTCTTAAGCAAAATTGCCCTGATATTTTAGAACCAGAGGGCAGAATAGAAATTGAAAGAATTCACTAATCACCTCTTGAAAAAAGATCCCAAAAAGAAAACTCCTAGGAATATTGCAGCCAGCTTCCAGAGTTCTCGGACCAAGGAGAAAATATTACAAGCAGCCAAGAAGAAACAATTTGAATATTATGGAAACACAATCAGGATAACACAGGATCTAGCAGCTTCTACATTAAGGGATGAAAGGGCTTGGAATATGATATTCCAGAGATCAAAGGAGCTAGGATTGAAACCAAGAATCACCTACCCAGCAAAACTGAGTATAATGTTTCAGAAGAAAATATGGTCATTCACTGAGGTGGAGGACTTTCAAGCATTCTTGATGAAAAAACCAGAACTGAATAGAAAATCTGACATTCAAATACAAGAAGCAAGAGAAGCATGAGAAGGTAAACAGGGAAAAGAAATCATAAGGAACTTATCAAAGTTGAACTATTTACATGCTTACATGGAAAAA
>JAQQSU010012226.1:0-11975 GCA_028627135.1 Pseudochirops cupreus
TGAATGCTGTACTTTGATTTACTGTGAATGTTTTACTTTGATTTGTTATGGAATAAATAGAGTGTTCACTATACTGTGTAATCAGAACCTTAAAAGCTGTTCACAGTAGCATTCTTCCGGAAAGCTGCTTGTGCTTGGCTTTACACAGAACCTACATTTGCCTCCTTGTAACTTCTACTCATTACTCTTAGTTCTGCCCTGTGGAGGCAAACATAGCAAGCCTAATCTCTTTTCCATGTGAAAGCTCTTCATATACTTATACATAATTCCCCTCCTCCAAGATTCATTGCTTCTCTGGGTAAACACTCTCATTTCCTTCAACCAATATTGATAAGACAGGAACTGGAGACTCTTCACTAGCTTGTTTGTTGCTCTCTGGATTCTTTCCAGCTTATCACATTTTCATATTCATGAAATCTGATACTATTTTATCTGATCATAGTCTTTTATTATTTCATCTTTTCCTAACTCAGCATCCTCTTGCTTTGAGGCACATGCTATCTAAAATTTTCACCCAATCCAAAATCTAATGGCTGTCATCTGTCAACTCCCCAGGATGTTCTCCTTTCTTCCTCCATGTTATCAGTGCAATCTTTCTCACACCTCAGCTCCTGCTCTTGCCCTATGGTACTTCAACATACATATTGATGCTCCCTCAACTGCCATTGCATCCTAGTTCTTCATTGTCCTCACTATAATCTTCTGGGCTCCTCCATGACCCAGTTCTTTTCCAGATATTACCTTGTACTGGATACATTCTTCTCCTTTTATAACCTTGACCCCTTGAATCCCTTGTCCTATCACTGATTACACTTTGCCAAAACCCAACCATGGATTACTGTCATCATCTTCTTCCTTTAGGCCAGCAGTTCTCAACTTGTGGGTTGTGACCCCTTTGGGGGTTGAACGACCCTTTCATGGGGGTTGCCTAAGACCATCGGAAAATACATATTTCCGATGGTCTTAGGAACCACGACACTGCTGCTCTATCCAACTCCAGGTGGGTCCGTCCACATGCAGATATGTCCACATATGAGTACTAAAGGGTCATGGCATTAGGCAGGTTGAAAACCACTGCTTTAGGCCTATTTTTATGTTGCTGAATGGAACTGGAGGAAATTGCAAAACTCTTCTAAGTGGGTCCTCTTCAACTTTATTCTACACACTCTAAATTGGATCCTCACTATAGTAAAGGAATTGTACTGTATCCCCACCCCAACTGATTAACTATCCCAATCACCACAGCATCCATTTCAAAATTTTTCTTGCACCATCAGATTTTCAACAGCAGTTGCTTCTCCCAGCCTTTCCATTGAAAACTTTCACATACCTTACTGAAGAAAAGAAAGAAGACATTTGTCTGGCTTCTTTTCTGCTCATCTCACATTACTCAGGGGTCTTCCCCTACTGTCTCTCTTTCACATTTTTCTTACATGAGAAAAGTGGCTCTCCTCCTTGCCATGATAAACTTCTCTTCATTCACCATTTTTCCTATCCCTTCTCCAATTCTGCAGCAAATTTCTCCTACTATATCCCTCACTCTTTAAAAACATCTTTTTCTTCTCCCTATCTACTGATTCCTTCTTTCATGCCTACAAATATGCATATGTCTCTGACATTCTTAAAATATCCTCGCTTTATCCTACCATTCCTGCTATCTATTACTCTACATCTCTTCTCTCTTTTGTCATTACTACACTCCTTAAGAAAATCATTTCCACCATTCTGGGCACATAATAAATACTTAACAAATTTTTTTCGACTTACTGATTAATTGCTTTGTGTGCAGGGAATTTTAATTCCAGTAATATCCTACACTGTTGTTCATTTCTTTCTGTTGCTTCTACTCTGCCATCTTGACCCTGTCACCTCTTTCTGTTGTTCCCATCTTTTTGTGACCACTTTTGATGTCTTGGCAAAGATACTGGAATGGTTTGCTATTTCCTTTTCCAGCTCATTTTACAGATGAGGAAACTGAGTTACTCATCCAGGGTAACACAGCTAATAAGTGTTTGAGGTTCGATTTCAACTCAGATCTTCCTGACTCCAGGTCTGGTACTTTGCCCACTGTTGCATCAACACTGAGGAAATTACAATTCCAGATGTGCAACAGAGAGACAGAGACAGGCAGAAGACAGAGACAGAAACTGAGAGAAAGACAGAGAAAGAAGACAGAAACATAAAGGGAGGGAGGAAGGAAGAGAAAAGAAAGGAGGGAGAAAGAGAGAGAGAGATAGAAAGAGAGAGAGAGATTATTCACTTCCTTATTTTTTGCCTTAAAGAATTATCTTGGGTAGCAGTCATTCTTATAAATTAGCTACTGACTTACAAAAATGATCTCATATCCACAAAACATTTATCAGCCTTAACCATACTTTAACTACATTATCAATTATACCTTCACTTAGCAGCATCAGAGTATCACCACATCAGGCTTTGAGCAGAGCAATGTCTAGATGTATTTAGTCACCAACCTCTAAAAAGGTTTCTTAACATTTTCTGTGTCACAAACCTCTTTGGCAGTCTAATAAAACCTATGGAATCAGAATAACTTTCATAAAGATATATTTTTTTGTTCATCTATATTCATTGACCCATGAAATCTATCCACAGAACTCTTTGGGTTCCATGTAACCTAGGTTCAGAACTTCTGTCCTGAGAGTTCTATTTTTCTCTTCTTGCCATTTCCTCTAGTCTTCTATTTTCTGAAGGGGCACATTTTCAGTCTGCTCCCTCTTTCCCAATACCCCAGCCCTATCCTTAAAATAACTTCCTATCAGATCACACATTTCAATACAATGTTGTTAAGCACTTTTAGATTATATTGAAGCTGACTGGCAGTTTGGGTTTGGGGATAGTCTATCCCTCTATACCTTGAAGGACCCTCTGAAATAACCACACCCTGAGATGAGCCCAGTAGCCTTTCCCCTCTCCAATATCCTGATTTTCTCAGAAAATCATTCTGTAAACGTCTACCTAAAACCACTGCTGATAGTCCTGACATAAAGAGACTTAGTCAGATTTCCACATTTTTGCATACCCAGAGTTCCTTTTGTTGGAAAGAAAGAAATAACAATGAAGTGACTTTCTTATATGTATTATCTCCTATACAGGAACCATTTTTTTCAGTACTATAGAATATATTCATATTTTAATATTTAACATCCAAATGTGACTTTAAAAATGCAAAATTATTTAAAGACTTCCATTGAATTTTGTCTTGAAGATTGCATATAATCTCTTCTCCCTCATTTTTTCCATTAAAATTAATTTTTCAAAGATGTTCAAATGGCAGTACTAAAAGGGAAATGTTAGCACAGATGAGGACTTTGAGAACTCAAAATAAATGGTATTTATTAGCATGAGGAAAGGGACTCTGTGAAGAAATGGCATCTTAAACCTTATCAATGCTGTTTTAATAATTTGTTTTTAAAAAATAATTCTTATTCATAATCTAGTTTCTGCAACCCTCTTAATAAAGCAAAACCACTAACTTAGGAGAAAACCTAATGGAATACAAAAGAAATCTGAATTAACTTTAAGCTTCTTGAGAGTTGGGGCTGTCTCATTTTTGCCTTTGCATCCCCCATTGTATACCACACTAACTAGCATAAAGTCGGTGTTTAAGAAATGCTTGTTTTGCTGATCCCAGAAAAATGCAATGGAATAAAATTACAAGCAACATAAATACTTGACCAGTTTACTCACAGAATCATGATAAAATTATTTTGGAAACTGTATCATTAAAATTTCAGAAATACCTTTTAAGAATGACATACCAGTTCTAGAATTACTGAGTATTTGATTTGGCAAGATTGTAGTTAAAATAACTGAGTGGGTTTTTGGCAAGAAAAAGTTGTAGAGCTTCCTTCCTTTAGGTCTCTGGTCAATTGCAACTCACATCAATAGAGAACTACTCCATTAGAGCCATCTGGTCCTAGCATATGTGGAATGAATAACTAATCTCAGTCTAACTCCTGATATACAGGAATATTAGGGCCCAAGTGCTCTCATCACAAACACTACAAATTGATAGAACCATGTGTTCATTTTAGTAAAAAGTACAATTTTAAGTCCATAAAGTTTTACAAAATTAAACAATACTTTAATTTCATTTTATTAATTAAGCATTTTAAAAATTTCTCCTATTTTCCCTGGAAGGAAAAAAAATCCATAAATAATTTGTGACCAATATTCATAGTGAAACAACATAAATTCCTGCATTGGTCATGTTAAAAAATGTGTATTATTCTGCATTTTAAATCCACCTTCTCTCTATCAGGAGGTGAGCAGTATTCTTTATTATATTTTCTCTGAATCAAAGTTCACAAGTCCTTGCAATTTTATTATAGTATGTATACATTGTTCTTCTGTTTCTCCTCACTTCACATTATATCAGTTCATATAAGTCTTCCCAGATTTCTCTGACACCATCTATTGTTAACATTTTTTGTGGCACTATGATATTCCATTATATTCATGTGCCATAATTTATTCTTATACTCCCTGAGATAAAAGATGGATATTCCCTTAACTTTCAGCTCTTTCTCACTACAAAAAAAACAGCTGTTATAAATACTTTGGTACACGTGGATCCTGTTCATCTTCTTTGATCTCTTGATGGTATAGGTTTAGTGTTGATATTGCTGGTTCAAAGGGTATCACAGTTTAGTATCTTTGGAAGCATACTGAACTTTGTGTTCTATACGTGAGGGTTATGAAGAACATTTGAAAGTAATCCCAGCTTGTTTTTTTTTTAAAGGAAGATTGGTTTTAATAATTCTAAGAAAGTATTATTATCCAGAAGAAAGTTCAACTTGGAAAATAGTAGTGTGGTAGGACACAGAAGAGCTCAGAATGCCTGTAATTACTTCATTAAAGCTTAGAGATTCATCATGCTACTAAGCTATGGAATCATTTCTAGATGCTTCTACCCAAACTGGGTTGTTTCTATGAAGGGGAGACATCCCAAACCCCTTTGGCAAGGCCCAGCACCTGAATATCTGAGGATTTCCTTGAAGGAGAGGTCTAGTCTGACCCACTGTACTCAGGACTGGGCAGGCCATAGCCCACATCTTTAATTTTCAGAGCTTGACCTAAGTGTATGTCTCCCAGTGAGAAACCAGGTAAAACTCAGACCATCATAAGGCAAAAAAAAAAAAAAAAAAACCAGAATTTTTTTTGAGATATCCAAGTGGTAACCTTTTCCACCTCCTCCAAATAGACTCCTCACAAAACACCCCAGTAACAATGCCCTGGCCACAAAAACTACAGGAGTACCCACAGTAAATGAAAGAACATACACAATGGAAATGTTAGGAAGGAAAAAGTGACACTTTAGAACTGAAGGTGGAAAATCTTACTCAAAATTACTTGAAATTACTTGAAAGATAGAATGGGCAAGACAGAAACAAAAATTAGACAGTAGAACAAAAAATATCAAAAGAATAATATCAGAAACAACTGAAGAAGAAATAAGGGAAATTAAAAAAAATTGTTTAGTCTAAATTAAATGTCGACAAAACTGCTAACTTAGAAGCATGAGACAGTGCCCCTTCCACCCCAAGAGTGGAAGTTAATTTTAAAAGTAAGGACAAAGACCAAAAAAGATGAGCAAAAACCCCCAGCAAAATCTGACCATAGAACCTTATTATAGGAACCAGGAAGAACTCAGAAGAGGACAACAGTGTCAAAACATCCACAGAAAAAGCATCAAAGGAAAACGGCTCCTATAAAAATACAATTAATGAAATGGAAAAGAAGGTAAAAAACTAATTGAGGAAAACAATTTCTTAAAAGTTAGAATTGGACAAGTAGGAGCTTATGACTCTATAAAACACCAAGAATCAATCAGATAAAATCAAAAGAATGAAAAAATAGAATAAAATGTAAAATAGCTCATGGGGGAAAAAAAAACTTACCTGAAAAAATAGACCCAGAAGAGATAATTTCAGAATTATTGGACTACCTGAAAGCCATTATCAAAAAGAGGATCTAGACCACGTCTTTCAAGAAATTATCAAGAAAACTACCCTGGTATCCTGGAACCTGAGGGCAAAATAGACATTGAAAGAATCTTCTGATCACCTTAGGAAAGAGGTCCCAATATAAAAATTCCAAGGAACATTATAGTCAAGTGTAAGTGTCAGAACTATCAAGTCAAGGAAAAGATACTGCAAGTGACCAGAGAGAAACAATTCAAATATTGGGGAACCACAATCAGGATTACACAGGACTTAGAAGCTACAACATTAAAGGATCAGAGGTGATGGAATATGATATTCCAAAAGGCAGAGGAGCTGGGACTACAATTATTAAGCACTTATCCAGGGAAATTAAACAGAGTACTTTAAGAGGAAAAAAAATGGCTATTCAATGAAATAGAAGGATTTCAAACATTCATAAGGAGAAGACCAGAATTGAAATGAAAAATTTGATCTCCAATATCAAGACCCCAGAGAATCCTAAAAAAGATGAAAAGGGAAAAGAAAGCATAAAGGATTCAATAGAGCTAAACATCCTTAGATGGGAGAATGGCCCTGGAATTTTTTTTAAATTTGTACCACTGTACAGTTAGAAGGGATATACATAGAAATTATCAAGGGAATTTGATGGATTGGCATAAAAATAATTAACTGAGGAACAAGAAAAAGTAGTTTACTGGCTGCAGAAGGAAGTGAGAGGTAGAACAAGGTAAATTATTTCACATGAAGAGGTGCAAAAGACCTATTACAGTGGAGGGGAGATGGGAGGGTGGGCAATGGGTATCACTTAAACCTTACTCTTGTCAGAATTGGCCCAAAGAGGGAATAATATACACAATTAGTTGAAAATAGAAATCTATTTTACCTGACAGGGAAGTAGGAGTGGAAGAGATTAAGTAAAGGGGAAGGGGGGACTGACAGAAGGGAGGGAATATTGAGAGAGGTGGCAGACAAAAGAAAAAACACTGGAGAGGAGGGAAAGGGTAAAAGGAGATAGAGGACAATTAGGAGGAAAAATAGGATTGAGGGAATTACACAGTAATCATAACTGTGAATGAGACGAACTCTCACTTAAATGGAAGTGGATGGCAGAGTAGATCAAAAACCAGAATCCTACAAAAAGTGTATTTACAAGAAACACACTTGAAGCAGAGAGACACACACAGAGAATAAAAGTAAGGAGTTGAGCAGAATCTGCTATGCTTCAGCTGAAAAAAAAAAAAGCAGGGGTAGCAATCCTGATCTCAGACAAAGCAAAAACAAAAATAGACCTAACTAAAACAGATAATGAAGAAAAACACATCTTGTTAAAAGGCACAATAGACAATGAAGTGATATCAATACTAAACATATTTGCACCAAGTGGTATTGAGAATCTAATTCTTAAAGGAGAATTTAAGTGAGTTACAGGAAGAAATAAACAGCAAAACTAGTGAGGGGGTCTCAGTTCTTCTCTCTCAGAGAAATCCAACAACAAAAAAAAGAAACAAGAAAGAAACTAAGGAGGCAAATAGAACATTAGAAAAGTTAGATATGACAGGCCTTTGGAGAAAACTGAATGGGAACAGAAAGGAATATACCATTTTTTTTTCAGCAGCACATAGCACCTACACAAAAATTGACCATGTGTTAGGCATAAAAACCTCAAAATCAAGTGTAGAAAGGCAGAAATGTTAAATGTATTCTTTTTGGATCATCATGCAATAAACATACACAAATAGCAATGAAAAGATAGATTACAAATTTATTGGAAACTAAAAAAAAACACTAATCCTAAAGAATAAGTGGGACTAAGGACAATTCATAGAAATAATCAATAATTTAATTAAAAAGAATGGCAACAATGAGACAACATACCAAAATTTATAGGATGTAGGCAAAGCAATACTTAGTGGAAATTTTATATCTCTAAATTCTTACATCAACAAAATAGGAAAAAAGGCAAATCAATAAGTTGGGCATGTAGCTAAGAAAACTAGAAAAAAGAGCAAATTAAGATCCTCTATCAAGCACCAAATTAAAAAAAAAAACTTGAAAACCAAAAGTGAGATTAATAGAATTCAAATTTAAAAACCCACTATTGAGCTAATAAATAAAACTAGGAGTTGTTTTTTTGAAAAACAAACAATGAGATAGATAAACCACTGGTTAATTTGATTTTAAAAAAGAAAGAAAGGAACCAAATGTACAGTATCAACAATGAAAAGGATAAGATCATCACCAATGAAGAATAAATTAAAACAATTTTTAGGAAATATTTTGCCTAATGTCAAAAAATCTGACAATCTGAGTAAAATTAATGAATATCAAAATATAAATTATACATATTAATAGATGAGGAAACAGAATGCCTAGATAACTCCATATTAGAAAAATAAATTGATCAATCCATTAGTGAACTCCCTAGGAAAAAATCCCCAGGGTCAGATGGGTTCACAAGTGAATTCCATCAAACATTTAAAGAACAGTTAATTCTGATACTGTATAAACTATTTGAACAAATACGTGGAGTCCTACCAAATTCCTTTTATGACATAATTATGGTGCTAATACCTAAGCCAGGAAGAGATAAAACAGAGAAAGGAAATTATAGACCAATTTCCTTAATGAATATTGATGCAAAAATTGTGAATAAAATACTGGCAAGGTGATTATAACAATATATCACAAGGATTATACACTATGGCCAGGTGGTATTTATACGAGGGATTCAGGGTTGGTTCAATATTAGGACAAGTATTAACATATCAATAACAAAACCAACAAAAATCATATGATTATCTCAATAGATGCTGAAAAACCTTTTCACAAAATACAGCACCCATTCCCATTAGAAACACTAGAGAGCATAGAAATAAAGGGAGTGTTTCTTAAAATGATAAACAGTATTTATCTAAAACCATAGCAAGCATTATCTGTAATGGGGATAAGCCAGAAGTTTTCCCAATAAGATCAGGGGTGAAGCAAGGACATCCATCATCACCACTATTATTCAATAATGTACTTGAAATGTTAACATTAACAATAAGAAAGAAAACAAAAGAAATAGAAGGATTTGAATAGGCAATGTGGTAACAAAACTATCACTCCTTGCAGATGATATGATAGCATACTTAGAGAACCCTAGAGGATCAAGTAAAAAGCTACTTGAAATAATTAACAACTTTGCAAAGTTGCATTATATAAGATAAACCTACATAAATCATCAGCATTTCTTTACATGATCAGTGTAGCCCAGCAACAAGGGATAGAAAGAGAAATTCCCTTTAAAATAACTGCAGACAATATAAAATATTTGGAAGTCTACCTGCCAAGACAAACCCAGGAACTATATGAACACAATTGCAAAACACTTTCCACACAAATAAAATCAGATCTAAACAATTAGAAAAAATATCTGTTGCTCATGTATAGACTGAGCCAATACAATTAAAATGACAATTCTGCCTAAACTAACGCACTTCTTTAGTGCCATACCAATCAATCTACCAAAAAATTATTTTACAGAGCTAGAAAAAAATAGCAACAAAATTCATCTGACAGAATAAAAGGTCAAGAATACCAAGGGAATTAATTGGAAAAAAAACCATTCAAAGGAAGGTGGCCCAGCAATACCAGATCTCAAACTATATTATAAATCAGCAGAGATCAAAGCTATCTGGTACTGGCTAAGAGAGAGAGTGGTGCATCAGTGAAAGAAAGGCGCATAGGACACAGTGGTCAAAAACTACAGTCATCTAGTGTTTGATAAATCCAAAGATTCTACCCTCTGGGACAAGAAGTCACTATTTAACAAAAACCTGCTGGGAAAACTGGGAAAGAACAGGGCACAAAATAGGGACATTAACAAGATACATTCAAAATGGGTACATGATTTAGACATAAAGGCTGAAAACATAAGAAAATTAGGAGATAAAGGAATAGTCTACTTGTTAGAGCTATGGAGAAGGGAATAATTCATGACAAAACAAGAGACAGAGAGCATTAAGATATGTAAAATAGATCATTTTGATTATATTAAATTTAAAAGCTTTTGCACAAACAAAACCAATGCAACCAAGATTAGAAGGAAAGCAGAAAGCTGGGAAACAATCTCTATAGCAAGTGTCTCCGATAAGAGCCTCATTTCTCAAATATATAGAGAACTGAATCAAATTTATAAGATTACAACCCATTCCCCAATTGATAAATGGTCAAAGCACATGAATAAGAAGTTTCCCAGTGAAGAAATCAAAGCTATCTATATGCATGTGGAAAAGTGCTCTAAATCACTTTGGGTCAGAGAAATGAAAATTAAAACAACTCTGAGGTGCCACCTCACACCTATTACATTGGCTAATATGACAAAAAGAGGAAACTGGTAACTGTTGAGGAGGATGTTGGAAAATTGGGACACTAATACACTTTTGGTGGAGTTGTGAACTGATCTAACCATTCTGGTGAGCAATTTGGAACTTTGCTCAAAGGGAAACCAAACTGTACATACCCTTTGATCTAGCAATATCACTACTATGCATGTATACCAAAGAGATCGTAAAAATGGGAATAGGACCTGTGTATATAAAAATATTCATAGCACCCCTTTTTGTGGTGGCAAAATATTAGAAACTGAGGGGATTCCCATCAATTAGAGAATGACTAAATAAATTGTAGTATGTGAATATAATGGAATATTCTTGTGCAATAAGAAACGATGAGCAGACAGATTTCAGAAAAACCTGCAAAGACTTCTATGAATTGACGCAATGTTAAATGAACAGAACTAGGAAAATATTGTACACAATGTCAGCAACATTCTGTGAGGATCAAGTATAAATGACTTGACTTTTCTCAGTAACACAATGATCTAAGACAAGTTATAAAGATCTCACAAAGGAAAATTCAATACACATACACATAAATAACTAATGGGCTCTGAACGCATATTGAAGCATCCTTTTTTTTTTTACTTTATTTTTGTTTATTTTTTTCTTTTGATTTGTTTCTTCTTTCATAATAGTGACTAACATGGAAATATATTTTACATAATTATCCGTCTACAACCTATATCAAATCATTTTGTTAGTGCAAAAGCTTTTTCATTTAATATAATTAAAATGATCTATTTTACATTTTGTAACACTATCTCTTGCTTAGTCATAAATTCTTCCCTTCTCCATAGATTTAACAGGTAGACTCTTCCTATGGAGGGAAGGAGAAAAATTTAGAACTCAGAAACTTATTAAAAACAAAAAGGATGCTAAAAATTGACTTGTTATACAATTGTGGAAAAAATAAAATACTATTCAAAAGTAAATTTATTAAATAAAATAAATAAAATGAGCTAATAAAGGAACAAAAAACAAAATAAAAAAGATGAAAAGATAGAAGAAAATATGAAATATTCCATTATAAAACATTGATCTGGAAAATAGGTCAAGGTAATTTAAGAATTATTAGACTATGTGGAAGCCCTAATTAAAAAAAAAAAGTCTAGACATGATATCCCAAGAAATTATCAAGGAAAACCATACTGCTACCCTAGAACCAGAGGGCAAAATAGAAATTGAAAGAATCCACTAATCACCTTCTGAAAGAGATCCCAAAATGAAAACTCCCAGGAATACTATAGCCAAATTCCAGAGCTCCTAACTCAAGGGAGTTCACTGATGGCTTGCTCAATTTCTTTTTCTGAGATGGGGTTATTTAAGTAATTTACTTCCTCTTCAGTTAATCTGGGCAACTTATGTTTTTGTAAATATTCATCCATTTCACTAAGATTGTCAAATTTATGTACATACAATTGAGCAAAATAATTCCTAATTATTGTTTTAATTTCCTCTTCATTGGAGGTAGAGTCACCCTTTTCATTTTTTGATATTTGAAATTTGGTTTTCTTCTTTCTTTTTTTTTTTTTATCATATTGACTAAGGGTCTATAAATTCTATTGTATTTTTCCCCATAAAACCAGCTCTTAGTTTTATTTTTTATTAGTTCAATAGTTTTCTTAAT
>JAQQSU010012227.1:0-11975 GCA_028627135.1 Pseudochirops cupreus
TCTTGATTTCTCAAAAAGCCATTAGCTTCCATTTGCTCCAATCTAATTCTGAAGGAATTATTCTCTTCAGTGAGCTTTTGAGATTCTTTTTCCATTTGGCAAATTCGACTTTTTAAGGCATTCTTCTCCTCATTGGCTTTTTGGCCCTCTTTTGTTATTTGAGTTAATCTTTTTTTTAAGGTGTTATTTTCTTCAGTCAAGCTGTTGACTCCCTTATCATGATTTCCTTGCATCATTTTCATTTCTCTTTCCAATTTTTCCTCCACTTCTCTTATTTGGTTTTCAAAATCCTTCTTAACTCCTCTATGGCTTGTAACAAGTCTACATTTTTCTTGGAAGCTTTTGGTGCAGTAGTTCTGACTGTGTTGTTTTCCTCCTGTTCCATGCTTTGATTCTTTTTGTCCCCAAAAAAGGAATGTAAAGTTGGATTGCTGAGCTTTCTTTGCTTCCTTTGCCTACTCATATTGCCAGTCAGTTACCTGACTTTTAGGCTCAGTAGAATTCTGCTTTCAGAGGGGAGAGCTCTGTCCCAAATTGCTGGGGTTTTCACAGCTGCCAGAGCTATTAGGAGGTTGCAATCTCTGTATCCCCCACCAGCTTTGGCTCCCTGAAAATATATCTCAGGTCCACCACCCAAGACGGTGATCCTGATCCAGGCAGCTCAAGGCAAGCACACTTAGCCTCTGAATGATCGCTTGGCTCCCCTGAAATCTGCAGGCAGGGAGCTTTTGCAGCAGGCACGTGGAGGCAGCTGCAGGGCCGCTGCTTCAGACTGCCTCTAGCTCTGGAGGCAGTCAGCTGGACCCTCTCCCCCAAATTTAGCTGAGTTCCACTGATCTTTTCCCTTTTCCCTTGGCTCTTATGGGTTGGTAATTCTGGAAACAGCCACAACTGCCCATGATCCACTCTCCTGAAAGCTCCAGCTGGGGCTTCTCCTGGATGGCCTGGGGCCTTTCTTTACATCTACATTACTTTGCACCGTGATTAATCCCATAGTAGGCACTTAAGAAAAGTGACTGACTGATCAGCTGTGTTAATCTAAGTGATGGGCTGTCCTTAAGTACCTTGGGAAATTGGAGTGAAGAATTCCATCCCCCTTCCCACCCTCTCCACTTCTACCCAGTTTGAGAGTCAATTATCAGCAGTTTGTGCTCATAAAGTAACTGAAAGAATCTATATGTAGAGACATCGCCTTCCTACCGAGGAATGTCCTCTCTGCCTGTAGCTATTTCTTCTTGGTATGAGTCAATCGGCAGGTATTTATTAAACATATAATTTGTGCCAGGTATTGTGCTATACGAGAGGATACAAAATCCAAAAGGAAACAGGATCTCTTTGAAAAAAACTTATATAATCACCCTGTTCAGGGTACCATGAACAAGATGGGACCCTAATGGATTTTTTTGGTGGGCATCCTCAATAATTCTTCATGGTGTAAAGGGTTCATTAGAACACAAAGTTTGAGAACCACTGGGTTAGACTTATTTTTTAACATTTTATTTTTTCCCCACTTACATGGAAAAACAATTTTTACCTTCATTTAAAATTTTTTTGGGTTCCAAATTCTCTCCCACGCTTCCTCTCCTCCCCTCATCATTAAGAAGGCAAGCAATTTGATCTGTTATGCATATGCAGTAATGTAAAATATACTTCCATATTAGTCATGTTGAGAAAGAAAATATAAGAACCACTCCCCCCCCCAAAACAAAATAAAGAAAAAGTATACTTAAATTTGTATTCACACTCCATCAGTTCTTTCTCTGGAGATGGATTAGCATTATTCATCACAAGTCCTTCAGAATTGTCTTGGATCATTGTATTGCTGAGAACAGCTAAGTCATTCACAATTGATCATCATACAATATTGCTGTTACTGTATAAAATGTTCTCCTGCTTCTGCTGATTTTGCTCTGCACGAGTTCATGTAAGTCTTTCCAAGTTATTTTGAGAGCACCATGCTTGTCATTGCTTGTGTGGCACAATCATATTCCATCACAATCATATACAAATTATTCAGCCATTCTCCAATTGATGGCCATCCTCTCAATTTCCAATTCTTTACCACAATTAAGAGAGCTGCTATAAATATTTTTTGCTCATATGTGGTACTGCTTGGTCAAAGGGAATGCATAGTTTTATAGCCCTTTGGGCATGATTCCAAACTACTCTACAGAATGGTTGAATCAATATACAACTTTACCAATAGGGCATCAATGTCTCAATTTTCCTATATCCACTGCAACATTTGCCATTTTCATTTTCTTTCATATTAGCCAGTCTGATAGGTGTGAGGTGGTAGCTCAGAGTTGTTTTAATTTTCATTTCTCAAATTAATAGTGATTTAGAACTTTTTTTTTCATATGACCATAGAAAGCTTTGGTTACTTCATCTAAAAATTGGCTGTTTATATCCTTTGATATAAGTGAAGAATGGCTCTTATTTCTATAAATTTAGCTTAGTTCTCTATATATTTGAGAAATGGAGTCTTTATCAGAGTAACATGCTGTAAATTTTTTTTCACCATTATGATTATTAACTATGCATTTCCTTTTATCCTGTTTATCCGACTCTGTCTGTCTATCTCTCTCACTCTCTCTCCTTTCACCTTGTCCATTGTTAAAAAGTGTTTTGCTTCTGACTTTTACCTTCCCCAATCTGCCCTCCCTTTTATCATCTCTCTCCCATCTCCCTGGCCCATTGAATCCCCTTTCCCTCCTACTTACCTGTATGGTAAGATAGATTTTTTTTTTTTACCAACTGATTGCTTATGTTATTCCCTTTTTGAGCCAATTCTGATAAAACTAAGGTTCACCTGCTTCCCACCCCCCACCAAGGCCCCTTTATCTTCCCCTCCACCATAAAAGCTCTTTCTTACCTCTTTTATGTCAGATAACTCACCACATTCTACCTCTTCCTTTCCTCTTCTCCAAGTGCATTCATCTTTTTCGTCCCTTAATTTTGTTTTTTTATATAATCATCTTGTCACGTTCAGCTTACACTAGTGTCCTGTATATGTATACTCCTAATTGTCCTAATAATGACAATGATTTTAGGAATTATAAATATCATTTTCTCATGTTGGAATGTAAACAGTTTAACCTTAGTAAATCCCTAATGGTTTCTCTTTTCTGTTTACCTTTTCATGCTTCTCTTGGCTTTAGTATTTGAAAGTAAAAATTTCTATTTAGCTCTGGTCTCTTTTCATCAGGAATGCTTGAAACTCCTCTCTTTTATTGAATATCCATCCCCCCCCCCCCCCAAAGATTACACTCGGTTTTGCTGGGTATGTGGTTCTTGGTTGCAATCCTAGCTATTTTGCCCTCTGGAATATCTTATTCCATGCTCTCTGATACCTTAATATAGAAAGTACTAAATCTTGTGTTATCCTTATTGCAGTTCCATGATGCATGAATGTTTCTTTCTTTCTGACTGCTTGCAATATTTTCTCTTTGACCTAGGAACTGTGGAATTTGGTTATAATATTTCTGTTAGTTTTCATTTTGAGATCTCTTTGAGGAGGTGATCAGTGGATTCTTTATTTTTTTTTCAATGGATTCTTTCAATTTTCCCTCTGGTTATAGAATAACAGGGCAGTTTTCCTTCATAATTTCTTGAAAAGTGATGTCTAGGTTCTCTTTTTTCTCTTTTTATTTTTATGGCTTTCAGGTAGTCCAATAATTTAAACTATCTCTCCTGGATCTATTTTTGAGGTCAGTTGTTTTTCCAATGAGATATTTCACATTTTCTTCTGTTTTTTCATTCTTTTGATTTTGTTTATTTCTTGAAATCTCACAAAGTCATTAGCTTTCACTTGCCCAATTCTAATTTTTAAGGAATTATTTTCTTCAGGGAGCTTTTGTGCCTCCTTTTCATTGGGCTAATTCTTTTTAAGGAGTTCTTCTATTCAGTGACTTTTTGTACCTCCTTTTTCATTGGCTAATTTAGCTTTTTCAGGCATTCTTCTTAGTGGCTTTTTTAACCTCTTTTACCATTTGTCCTCATCCGTTTTTTTTAGGTGTTATTTTTTTTCAGTAATTTTTTGTTCTTCCTTTCCCAAGTTGTTGATTCTTGTCTGACCCCCTTGCTGTCTGTGGACTGAGAAGTCCAGAAATTATCACTCCTGACATTGATTCAGTCACCCCCAAGGCCTGCTGGTAGTTTACTAGAGCAAGGCTTGCACTGGCTTACCTTTCACTCTCACCATGGTGCAATAGACCTTTCCTGTCAAAATTCTAAGTTGTCTTGGGTTGGAAAAGTACTTTACCCCATCCTATTGTGGGTTCTGCCACTACAGAATTTGTTTTGAGGTATTATTTAAAGTTGTTTGTATGGGTGTTGAGGGGAACTCAGGCAAATCTCTGCTTTTTCTCTGCATTCCATGACCGCACTCCGACTTATAAAAGGAAATATTATTGGATATTTCTGAAGGAGAATTTTGAAGGGGAGATAACATGCACATATATTGGCTTATACAAAACGGATGCAAGTGTGTGTGTGTGTGTGTGTGTGTGTGTGTGTGTGTGTGTGTGTATGTGTGTGTGTTCTATGACTCAGGAAAGGTAAATGTTGCTTGACAATGAAGGCTGTTGGGGAGAGCTCAGGTGGTGAGAGAGTTCATTCCAGTCAGAGGAAAATGGGTACAAAGGCAAAGAGATATGTTTTTAGTGAGAAGCATTAGGAAGGATCTGTGATGCATGTGTCAGGCACAGAGAGCTAGGGAAATTTTTAGCATATAAATGGATCAACTAGTGAGAATATAGCACATCTTATCCATGTCCCAGATCTCCAGTCTCTGTCTCTTTAAATCCCACCTGCCCTTTAAGGCCCATGTCAGATCCCTTTCCCTATTTGAGGCCTTCTCTAAATCCCTCTCATCGGAAATTCTCTCCTTTTTCTTTGTGACCCTGGTATGCACTGATCCTTCTCTATTTTGTATTTGAGTTGGTTTTGCCCATATAGTGTCTTTTCCATCCCTTCAGAAACAGGATGGTATCGACTGGGACTTGGAATCTCTAGAACCTGCCTATGAATCTGCTTCTGTGTAGTCCTGGATAAATGACAACTAATCTGAGTCTCAGATGAAACTCTTTAAATCATAGCTTTGTTATTATTACTCAGTCCTACCTGGAATGGATCTGCTTTATGAAGGGAATTCCCACACTGGGAATTCCTAAAAAGGAGAAAATCACAAATCTTTTTGTAATATAGTCTCTGCTCTTTCATACTGGATTATAAATTCCTTGAGGGAATGTAGCGTGTTATTTTTGCAACTGTATTTTTCCAAGAGCCTAGCACAGTGCTGCAAACATAGCAGTAATTTACTGAGTCTTTTCTGAGTTGAGTGGAACTCATTGCCTCTCTGGAAGAAATCATATGGCTTTGAAGCAACTATAATATTAATCCCATCAATTTTCTTTGCACCTTCCTTCAAAGAATGCAAAGAGCCTTTTGAGTCTGTTTAGCCTTGTGGTTGAAGAGTATTAGCTATTTAGATTTGAGAGTTATCTGCATGATGGACCCCACTTTATTTTAGCCTCACTTGACTCATCCATCTTTTTAAACAAGGCATCTGACATTGGTTATATATCTTTAATTAAAAGACTGAAGCAGAGCAATTAGTTGCTTCAAATTATGACCAAACTAAGCCATCCTGACCTCAGCTGACATTGACCTTGTTCTGACTCTTAAATTGTAAACTAGGAAAAGAACTGGTCAAAAAAAAAACCCACCAAGAAAACAATTAAAGCTGCAAACAACTGGCTGAAATAATAGAGGCTCAGAAACACTAAGGCTAATTACCTACAGTTAGTGAATTGAAGCAGTGCCAATGAGAGACTGGAAGATAAGCATATTAAAATCATTATAAAAGAAGACATGACATGACACAAAAGAAATGAGGGATGGAAATGTAATACATGCAAGGAAAGTCATATAGGAGATTAAGAAAATTACATCACTATTGTGTTTCATTCTAGTTAAAGTGAATGACCTTCTACGTTTTATGAACCTCTTATTTATGAGGGAATACAGATAAGCAAATAGGCTTATTCCTTCTCCTTCCTCCTCTCTCCCCACCCCAGCCCTTAATGATGGAGCTCATTTATGTTCATGCTTGGAATATACTTATATATTGTGCTACAATTAGAAGAGGGAAAACTATGGATTAGACAAGTGGTTCTCAAAGTGTGGCCAAGGGACCCTTGGAGGAGGTGTGTGAGGCCCTTTCAAGAGTTCAACAAATAATTATATTATAGCATTTTAATTGGTAAATATGGTATGGTAATATGATCAATATTAAGAGATATAATCCACATAAACAAATGCTCTTTGGGAGTCATCAATAATTTAATACCATGTAAGAACTTGTGAGATCAAAAAGTTTGAGAACCACTGGATTAGACTTATCTAGCTGAACTCAGTAGTTTTTCAACCTCATAGCCCTTTTATTAGGCTCAAAGCCCCACTGATTTTTAAAATTAAAATTTCTTCAGATGATGAGGGAATATGATGCTACCACGGACTATTTTTCTCAGCCTTTCTTTAAACTACTTCAGCCTAAAAAAACTTGCTTTCTGTTCATTGGAAAGTTGCCATTTTTTCAAATGAACGTCTCACTAATTAATTACCATTAATACCTGTGAATAATATGCCTCATTATCCTGTAGAATGATAGAATTGCTCCCTGGGGAAAGTCAGCCTCAAATCAGACAGTATCTTAGGTCCCTTTTCCCTTAAGGAAATAAAGAAAATAAGTTCTTGGATATTATGGAAGGAAAGGGAGTCAATTCTTTTGTTTCTATCATTAAAATCATGAGAAAAAGGGGAAGAGGTTAGGGACTTTTCTGAAGTCTGGATGAAGGGATATAACAGTATTCTTTGATAGTCTGGGAATATGTCTCTAGCTTTAGGTTGACCTGAGGGCATAGTTTCATAATTTTTAGACCTAGATAGATATCATTTGGTCTCATCTCTTACGTTAGAAAACTGACATAAAGAAAAATGATTTTCCCTAGGTAACAAAGGCAGTAAGAAATAGGAAGTATTCACATCTAAGACTTATGACTTTGAATCCAATGATCATTGGGATAATGGGCTACTCTTTTCAAAATGAATGTCTCAGGTTGGGTTTTTTTCTTTCTTTGTTCTTTGTTTTAGTTAGTCAACTGGTCAATAAGTATTTAGTAAGTGCCTACTTTTGTGCCAGGCTCTGGAGGCACAAAGAAAAACAAAATATAATAACCCAATCCCTTTTCTTAAAAACTTTACAATCTAATTGGGGAGACAATATGTAAACAAACAAAATATATACTATATATTGGAGATAATTAGTAAAATTGTAGTAGCAACTACACTAGCACACAGGGTGGGCTGCTAGCACAGTTCTTTGATCTACTTCTCTAAAGGATAGACAGCTTTAAAGGGGTTGACAATCTTATTTTAATTAAAAGACAGATAAGTATAGGTAAGTAGAAAGAAGTGAGTATCCAAGAAAGAATCCAACAGGCAGGGCTCAAATTGTCTAACCAAAGTAATAGATACATAATCACCAGACCTGGGAGCTCCAACATCCGGGTTCACAAAGGGAGGGGGGCACACGTTCCTTAACAACAGAGTATTGTCTAGTCAAATCACAAAGAGACATTCTTCCCATGAGTGAGCCCCAAAATAAAATATCAACCTCCCACTATAAATAGTTTTCAATTAATAGGCTTAGAGCCAGAAGGCATCATAACCCATGTGACTCAGTGCCTAACTGACCCAGTGCCAAAAAGTGTGAAAGCCCCCCTGTAAGCAAGCCTCCCTGTAAGCAGGCTTCCCCTTAAGCGAACTTTCCATCAGGCAAGTTCCTCCCCCAAGGCAATATAAATTTCCCTGAATCACCTATTGGACTCTATGTGACTTACTATGTATCACAGCTGTGAACTGGGCCAGACTACGTCCTTTCAAATGGTTCATAATTCTTATTTTGAAAACTATTTGTTCATATACAATGAGGAACAGCCGTTGGTTTTCTATGTTAATTGTCTATATATCTTGGCTTTCAAATACTTATAAAAAAATTTTCTCCAATCAATGCTCTGATTTTTAAATCATATTTGCATTGATTTTGTTTGTGAAAATGCTTCCAATTTTGTGGAATCAAATTAATCTGTTTTATCACTTCTATCTTTTTTTAAAGTTAAGAATTCTTCCCTAAGACATAGATGTGAAAGGTACCTGATATTTTCTTTTAATTTTTGAAAATGTTTTAACTTTTAATATTAAGGTTTCATATTGAGTTTATTATGGCATATACTTCATTAATATTGATTTAAACCTAATTTCTGACAAACTGCTTTCCATTTTTCCCAGTAGGGTTTGTGAAATAAGAATTTTTTCCCCCAAATAGTTCATGTTTTTGGTTTACCAAGCACTGGATTATTGAGTTTACTTAATTTGGTGATCACTGCTTCAGATTATAATTGATATCTAAAATAAGCTAGCTAGCCTTCTAAGATTCCTATTTTTTCACTATTTCCTTTGACTTTCTAGACCTTTTGTTCTCTCAATTGAATTTTAAAAAATTTTATGTAGCTTTTCATAGTATTGACTTCGTAGTTAGATTGGAATAAGATGAAGTACACAAATAAATGTTCGTTGTGTTGTTATTATACTCAAACCTCTGGAATAAAATGCAAGCTCCTTTGTTTTGCTTTCAAAGGACTTTACAATTTGGCATTAATCTATCTTTCTACTCTGGATTTGAACTCAGGTTCACCTAACTCCAGAACCAGTACTCTATCCACTGTACCACCTAGCTGACCCATATTAATTTTCTTTTACCTGTTCTTCCTTCTGTCTTCTGTACATACTCCTCAATCTAGTGACACTGGCCTCCTGGCTGTTCTGTGAAGCAGATACTCACTCTATTGACTCCCTGCATTTTCTTTGTCTGGTCCCATGCCTGGAATGCTCTCCCTCCTCTTCTCCAACTACTATCCTCCCCGTCTTCCTTTAAGTCCCAAATAAAATCCCACTTTCTATAGGAAGTCTTTCCCAATTCTTAATTCTGGTATCTTCCCTCTCAATTATTCCCATTTATCTTGTAGATAGCTTATTTGTACATACTGTTTGTCGCCTCCCTCTTTAGATTTTGAAATCCTTTAGGGCAGAGATTGTCTTTTTTGTACCCCACCACTCAGCATAGTGCCTGACACATGGTTGGAGCTTAATAAATGTTTGTTGATTAATTGAATTTGAGTTGTTTGGTGAGTTTTCTGTGAGGCTTATACCATGTCATTGCTTCCAGAAAACTTCCATTTTCCCTCCTTTTTGAAATTATTTCCCTTTGTGTGAAATTTCTTTCAGAATTTCATTCTTGAGAATTTCTTATTCCTTCTTGACTAATTTCCCCTGGGAAATTTTAGGCCAAAGTATGCTACTTATTCTTTCTTATTTCACCACCAGGTAGCACTGCTAACCTCTATTCAGATGCTATTCAACCAAAAGTCTCCAGAACTTTGCTCTATCAAGTTCATCCTGGAGATTATATTCATCCACCCCACAGGACAGAAGTTATCAGAGGGTTAGTAACTCTCTGTGGTTTTCAGAGGGTTAGTAACTCTCTCTCGGCTACTTCTCACCATAGAGCAGCACTGTCCCAATATTTAGATATTTGGGACTGATTTAGAATCATTTTGTCAGAATCATCTCAGCCCTAACTGCTAGTAAACACTGCCTCTTCCACGCACTTGATGTTTCCTGAACTCTAGAAAAGTCTTGACAAAATTAGTTCTACTTCCAACAAAAGCAGGCAAATTAAAATGCTTCTTTATATGTAGTTGCTTTCATTATTGTTATTGAATTAAACAAAATTGATAATTAGTACCTAATACATAGTAGCAATAAAATATTGGACTTTCTTTGTCTTAAGGACATCTACTGCATGGTTAGGTGCCTGTCACTCTTCAAGACTCTGGAAAGCCCCCAGACAGTACCAAAGTGGCTTTCGTGCTAGAAATATGCAGTTCTGTCCTCCTTTAAGTGCATGATGGCATGTAGACAATACAATATCATTCAAATAAACTTGATGTTTGACTTGGCTCCTTATTTAAGGAAGTAAACAGAGGAAATGAGAAAAGACATAGGCTTATGAGAAGATAGAAACTTCCATGATCAATGCTTTTCTTAGTCTTTGTTGTTCTGTCACTCACAGGGATCTACAACCTTTTCTCTTAACAGCCAGTTTACAGAGAAAGGAGGATATGCCTACTAGTCAGTCCCAACACAGAGAACAGGCACTGCTGCCATGCTACCCTTGCAATTCTCCACAATCTTAATTTTAGCATCTCTTTCTATGTTTCATTACATTTCCATTCTCATTTAATCTCCCATCAGGCTAAATATCTTGATGCTCCTTTGAATCTGAGGGGTGAGAGGAAAAAGAAGGAGGAGAGAGAGAGTAAGAGGGAAGGGATACTCTAGACCAGTGGTTCTCATCCTGTGGGTTATGTTCAATTTGTAACAATGAAAATACATCCTGCATATCAGATATTTACATTATGATTCATAACAATAGCAAAATTACAGTTATGAAGTAGCAACAAAAATAATTTTATCGTTGGGGGTCACCACAACATGAGAAACTATATTAAAGGGTTGTGGGATTAGGAAGGTTGAGAACCACTGCTCTAGACACTTTGAAACCTGCTTTCTCAAAGCCTAAGATGCATATCAGTCTATGCCTGTCATTCTATTTATTTGTATCACAATCTTTCAAGTTTCTCAAAGTTTCCAGCATTTCCACCTCAAGACCAGTTTCTTTCTGTCATTGAGAATCAGAACCACAAATTTCTCTTTCTCTTTTGCTGGACTGACAAAAACAAAGAGGTTAGTAGTTCTACCTTTGGCAGAAAGAGAGCTTCAGCAGTTCTTTGGACAATTGAAACCTCCAGCATTACTATATCATGCCTCAGTGCTAAGTTTGTAATATATTTCCTGAATTCCTCATCTCTTTCCTCTCTATCCAGGTGGTGTATTGTATGCTGTGATGACAAACTTACTATGCTTATCCCTCCATTGATCATCACCCCAATGCATTTCATTATACTTTCCTATTCTGATTCCTGTATTTCCCCCCATAAATATCTTCCTGTCCTATCCTACCCTATCTTTTATGCATTCCGTTTCTTTTGAATGATATTAACCCTTCTATAGTCTTATTCCAGTCACGCATTTTATTCTATCAAGTTTCTACAATATTGTCTATGAGGTCAAATTTTCTTCCTAGTATTAGGACATTGGTTTCACCTTATTTATTTCCAAAGCATTATGCATTTATGTTTAGATATTTGAGGCTATGGGTTTTACTAGTGTCTCCTTTCTTGGTTTGTGTCTTTCTGAGTTTCTGAGTTTTAACTTCTTTTCTTTTTTCTGCTTCCTAGAGATGGACTTTAGGAAGAGAATATCATCTACACTGCCAGATGTAGTCTCTTTGTCAGTTGGTTTTATTTAACTGTTACCCTTTGTTCTCTCTGCGTGTGGGGAAGTGACTGCAGCATCTAAGTGACTGTAAGGTGACTGTAGTATATAAAAACCAAAAAACAATTTTTAAAAGGTGGTGAGAGGAGACAAACCCCTATTTTAGTATTGTAAATTGATGAAGAAAAACTTTTGTTTAAAACCATTAGCAATATATAATATTCTCAAGGATAAAATATAATTGAAATTCAGAAATAGAAGTAAGTAGTATTGAAAATAATGAGATACAGTATATAGTATATACAGTATAGATAATATAGTACTTGTATGCTTTTTTAATTTATGAAACTTCATTATTTGAAAACTATTTTAAAATGATCTCTTATTAGAATATAGATCATGTAGCCATTTCCATAGATACTGTGCATATAACACAAACATTTGAAATTATTTCTTGTCTCATTATCTTGAAAATACGGACAATTGTAAAATTATGCTTCTCTCTGCTACTTTTT
>JAQQSU010012228.1:0-5000 GCA_028627135.1 Pseudochirops cupreus
AAAGACGGGGAGAAAATATGTAACTCAAAAAAAATTTAATAAAATAAATTAAAAAAAAAAAAACAAAGTATGAGGCCTATTCCTCTTTCTGACTGTATCAAAAAACTAGAGGCAGGTTTCCAAGCGGCTCTGCAGAAGACCTTCACTCACACACAGACATCACAGTTTGTCTCTTTCCAGGACTCAATTCACTGTCTAGAGGTAGTTCATACCCAAGATCATGATTTCTATTCTAAACACAGGGAAAACATTGATCAATTATGTATTTTTTTTATTCTAAACTTAAGAAATAAAACACATTTCCATGACAAAGTGAGATAGAAAACAGAGGACAGCACCTGAAGTTGCAGATCCATTATGTACAAATTGTTATTTCTTTCAAAGTTATTGTGCGACTTTATTTTTTCCCTTCCCCCCATCCCAAACTTTTGAGATGCCTACCATTAGACACAAATCTGTATGTTTGTGTGTGTGTGTGCAGACACACATGTTTGGGTTGCTGTTGTCCTTTGTTCTCAAAGAGGCCCAAAATGATATAATTATGCTAGAGTCCAGCTTCATTGTGTCCAACTGTGGCTGATCAGACCAATATAAGCTCAAAATGCTCTTCCACAGGTTGGGCACAAATAGTCCATGCGAACATTTGGGGTAGATTCTCTAAATTTGCACATCCTGTGTTTCCTTTGAACTGTTTCAATTCATAGAGCACAGCATGTTCTCTAACGTGGCCATGCCATGCTGAACAGTCCTGTGCCAGTGTGTCCCACATCACAAATCAATTCCAAAGTTCTTTTTTTTTTTGCCTTTTTTGGAGGGGGGGGCAGGACAATTGGGGTTAAGTGACTTGCCCAAGGTCACACAACTAGTACATGTTAAGTGTCTGAGGCCAGATTTGAGCTCAGGTCCTTCTGACTCCAGGGCCAATGCTGTATTCACTGCCCCACCTAGCCACCCCAATTCCAAAGTTCTTAACAGAGATTTTGAGAATGTCCTTGTGTTGCTTCTTCTGAGCACCATATGAATGCTTGCTCTGTGTGAGTTCTCCATAAAATAGTCTTTTTGGTAAGCACACTTTTACATTCAAACAACATGGCCCGTCCCTTGGAGTTATACTCTCTGAAGCAGAGTTTGAATGCTTGGCAGTTTAGTTCAAGAAAGGACCTCAGTGTCTGGTACCTTATCCTGCCAGGTGATCTTCAGAATCTTCCTAAGACAATTCAAATGGAAGTGATTCAGTTTCCTGGCATGGCACTGTAAACTGTCCAGGTTTCACAGGCATACAACAAGGAAGTCAGCACAGGACCTATAGAACTTCAAGTCTGGTAGTCAATCTAACAGCTCTTCTCCCCCATACTTTCACTCAGAGCCTCCCAAACACTGAGCTGGCTCCGGCAATGCCAGTGTCAACCTCATTATCAGTGTGTACATCCCTGGAAATGTATCTCATTCAAATAGCAGCCCTAAATGAAACAAAACTGGCAAATGAAAGCTAGTCTACTGAAGTTAGAGCTGGATTCACGTTTTTCTGGAGAGGCCTCAGTGAAGGAGAGCACCATGAAGCTGGCATAGGTTTTGCAATCAAAACTCATCTAGTCAACAAGCTTCTGTGCCTACCAAAAAAAGAGTGAACAAAAGGCTCACGACAATGTGATTGCCTCTTGCAGGAAAACATCAGGTCACCATCATCAATGCCTATGCTCCCACCATGACGAACCCTGATGAGGTCAAAGAAAAATTTTATGGAGATCTGGAGACCCTTATCATCAATGTGCCAAAAGAGGACAAACTTAGAATTCTGGGTGACTCCAATACTAGAATAGACTCAGGGTACTGGACTTAGCAGGGAGTACTGGGAAGGAATGGAATTAGACATAACAACAGCAGTGGTCACTTACTACTGAAGACTTGTGCATTTCATGACCTTCCCATCACCAACACTGTCTTCCATTTACCTAAACGCAATAAAAATTCATGGATACACACACATATGTACATACGTACACATATACACACATATACATATATTACTGTGTGTGTGTAAGAGACAGAGAGAGTTCTTTTTCTGAATTCAAACAACATCTTCCTTCATAGGATCTTTGCAGTTAATTGGGGTTATTTAGTTAGAATGACTGGGTTGCTCAGAGTTGTTCTTAAAACAATACTGCTGTTATGTATGTACAATCTTCTTCTGGTTCTACTCATTTCACTCTTCATTATTTCACGGAGGTCTCTCCATGCTTTTCTAAAATAAGCGAGCTCATCATTTCTTACAGCAGAGTTGTATTCCATCATAAATATATACCATAATTTTTTTAGCCTTTCTTCAATTGACAAGCATTCTCACATTTTCCAGTTCTTTGCCACCACAAAGAGAGCTGTATAAATATTTTAGAATGTAGGTTCTTTTCCATTTTCCCTAATCATCTTGGGAAACAGACCTAATAGTGGTATTGCTGGGTCAAAGGGTATAAGCAATTTAATAACTATTCAGGCATAATCCCTAATCTCTCCAAAATGGTTGGATCAACTCACAGATCTACCAATAATGAATTAAGGTTTCATTTTTTCTACATGCTCTCCAACATTTGTCACTTTCCCCTTCTATCATTTTATTTAATCTGATGGGTATAAAATGATATCTCAAGAATATTTTAATTTGCATTTCTCTAATCAATAATGATTTGGAGCATTTTTCATATGGCAATAAATGGTTTTGATTTCCTCATTGGAAAACTGTCTGTTCATATCCTTTGACCATTTATCAATTGGGGAATGACTTACATTATTATAGATTTGACAAAGTTCTTTACATATTTGAGATATGACCTTTATTTGAGGAGCTGTCTATAAAAATTTTTCCCATTTTCCTGCTTTCCTGCTGATCTTGGCTACATTTGTTTTATTTGTGCAAAACCTTTTTAATTTAATGTAATCAAAATTATCCATTTTCCATCTCACAACACTATCTCTCGTTCATAAATTGTTCACCTATCTGAAAGTCTGATAAAGTAATATGTTCCATGTTCTTCAAATTTTCTTGTAATAGCTTCCTTCGTATCTAGTTTATGTATCCATTTTCACCTTTCATCCTTTGGTCTTCCCCTGCTCAGCTGTCTGACCCACAAACACCTTGTCTGTGAGGTGAGAATTCCTGTGCCTGAAACTGAGGTTACCTCCCAGCCCAGCTGCCCCTAGGACTTGTTGTTTGTTGTTTCCAAGGAGACTGCCTGGAGGTATTTATATTTCACTCTGGCCTAACCTTCATCCCTGGGGTCTTTCCTTGGGGCTCCTCCAGATGTCCCAGTAGAACCACTGCTCTGACTTTTGTTTATTTTTGCTGCTCTACATTCAGCCTGAGACATTTTGTCTTGTTTGTGGAGGAAACCTGGAGAGCCTGGAATTTTCTGACCTACTCTGCCATCTTCCCAAAATCCCCCCAATGACATATTGTTTAAGAACATCTTAGTGTAATATTGGCTGTTATTGCTTACAGTGGTAGAGGAAAATACAATAGTATAGACAAGAACACAGATTGCCCACATTTTTAAAAACAATTTTCTCTTTTCACATCACCTTTCTCCCCCCATTCTCCATAAACCAAAGCGACCTTTACTATTCCTACTAGGAGACAGAGTATTGGTCATGGTGTCAGGGAGTCAGCTGGTTTCACATGCTCCATGTTATCCTTACTACTTATGTGACCATTGGTAGGTCACTTAATTTCTATGGTTTTCAGTTTATTACATGTAAAATCACAATAATAAGACCCATCATACCTCCTTTGCAGGAATATTATAAAGCTCAGATGAGGCCATGTTTGTGAAATGCTTTACAAACTTGAAAGTCCTCTATAACTGAGGTACTATCATTACCCTGCTCTTGAAGGAGGGTAGAGAAGGGGGAGGGAAGGTGAAAGGAGAGATCTGTGCATGATATTCAGGAGTGACTCTCACTCCCCTTTGATGCACTATCAATCTTAGTGACCTTGAGAAAGTCACTTAATGTACATTTTCTTGTCTGTAAAATGAGGAGGTAAGACCCAATGGTCAGTAAGATCTAGCCCAGCTCAAAGATCCTACGAAAATAGACTCACCATATAATATTTTAAAGGTTTACAAAGTATTCCCCTCCATACTATTATCTCACATGCTAAAGGGAATTAAAGTGGAAGGGAGTGCAGGGTGAGTGACAATATGGTGTTTATTAGGTAGGCAATGCAAGTATTATTTCCCCAGTTTAGAGATGTAGAAACTGAT
Organism: Pseudochirops cupreus; assembly: GCA_028627135.1. Classification (NCBI taxonomy): domain Eukaryota; kingdom Metazoa; phylum Chordata; class Mammalia; order Diprotodontia; family Pseudocheiridae; genus Pseudochirops; species Pseudochirops cupreus. The sequence goes on from JAQQSU010012228.1 coordinate 4,257, forward strand.
TTAGGGAGAGATAACTTGTTAATAAACTCAATGCCTTTAAATGTCACAGGTACTAACTAGCTCCACGATGCAGTGGTTGGTTGGTTGGTTTTGGGGAAAGGGGAGTTATAACTCTAAGAGGAAAGAAATTAAAGCTCTTCAGAAAAATTGAAGATACCATGTCCTGGCTTCTAGTCCCAATCCATCCCCCTCTTCTGTTGTCCTTCCCTTGTATACAAAGATGAATTTCTGTCCTTGGACTCATTCCTATTCCCTCATAGCCAATTAAACTTTCCAACCACATATTGGAGATAAGAGGATTTTCTCAGGGCCAATGCATCCTTTGACATGAAAAAGCCTTGAAAACTTCTGTCCAAGTCAAAACACTTATTATAATGTCTTCTTCCCCCACTGTTTCATAATTCAGAGTCCTCTGAGTTCTATGTACCCAGAACACTAGTGAACTCCCAGTGAAAACATTTTGACTTTTCAAGTCCCACTATTTATTACAGTGTGAACTGTAATATATGGCTATTTCTCAGCCCATTCTTCATGTCTAGGACCCTGACATCTCAAGGTAAGCCTTAGATAATGGCTAAAGCCCATATTACACAATTCAATTCAGTATAACTGTTAAAGTATTTATTAAATGGCTATTAGGTGCAAGGCATTATGTTAGGTGCTGGGGAAAGAAAAATTAAAATACAGTTCCCCTGCCTTTAAGGAGCTTGCATTCTACTAGGGGATAAACCATACACACAGAGA
>JAQQSU010012228.1:10000-11975 GCA_028627135.1 Pseudochirops cupreus
CAGAAATGATCAAAAACTCTTCTAGAAAAAAAGAGACTTTCACGCCTATCTCATTACTTGCTTATCCAAGTCTCACATTGCCTAATTTTGGTTGCCTTATGCCCTTTCCCCCCATACACTGGAGAGTGAGCCTGTGACCTTGGGATGAGCATGAGTTCTTTAAACAGTCTGAGAGTCATGACGAAGCCATTGACTGCAAAGTTGACCTTGCATAAAGGGGGAGGAGAAAGCCTGAGAAGTGAAAAAGAGAGACAATTTTATCAAAATCCACATGCCAAGGCAAGGAGGAGGAACCACCTGTCTAACAGAACATGGAACTAGTCATCTGTCTTTAGCAATAAAGGACAAACCAGTACCCAAGCTAATTTAAAGGATTCCAGGATTTTGAAGTAGAAGGTACTGCCTTTTGACAACTAACAGGAGGTAGGTTTGTCAGTGTGTGTGTGTGTGTGTGTGTGTGTGTGTGTGTGTGTGTGTGTGTGTGTATGCATGTGTGTATGTGCATGTAGGGGGTGGGGGGATGTATTTTCCTTCTTGACCCCCTATTTCACTGCTAGTTTTGATGGGGCTAGAGATCCTCTAGAAACAAATGCAAATGAAGGAATCAGATCACAATCAAAATCTATAAAGTCTTCTTTAACGCCTTTACCATGTGTGGCCTTCCTGTTTTTGTTTGAGATCACATGACACCAAGGAACATACTACCTACGCCACCAATCTATACCAGTTTGGGCCAACTCTAACCATTATCTCTGCAACTTCCAGGTTTCCTACAGCCTGAATCTGGTTTGAGGCTTCTTTCAGAGGTCCTTCTGAGGTCAGACTGGTTCTGATCCCAAAATCCTCTGTGTCTCCATCAGCAGGAGTATTCTGCCAAGAGCAATCGGGTACTATGCCACCTATGGATAAATGGAGCTGTCTGGTGACAGGGGCAGGAGGATTTCTGGGGCAGAGGATTGTCCATCTGTTGTTGGAGGAAGAAAAACAGCTGGAGGAGATCCGGGTCCTGGACAAAGTCTTCAATCCGCAGTTGCTATTGGAATTTTCAGGTAAGTGAGCTCAATACTTGGGTATGTTCCTGTGGGATTTAGGGTCAGAAAGACCTAGGTTTAAAGTTCACCTTACACTCTTATTAGCTGCTGTTCTAGGCAAAGCACTGAACCTCTCTGTACCTCAGCCTCTTCCCCTGTAAAACAAGAGGGTTAGACTTAGGGTTGGCTTTCCTTTCTGGCTCTAAATCTATGCTTGTGATCTTATCTTTCCCTGTTGGAAAGCATCTCCACTGGCCATGAATGTTGTATGAAGAAGAATCATTCTGCTAGTTAATTTGATTTCCAAAGCCCCAACAACAACAACAATGCATATGAGAGAGAGGAAGGAGTATTGGATTGAGAGTCTAGAGACCTGACTTCTAGGTACAGCTCTGTCACCATGAAGTTATATGAGTTTGGGCAAAGCATTGGCCTTCAGAAGTAGGGCAAATATTAGCTCTATTTGGCAGATGAGAAAATTTAGACCCAGAGATATGAACTTACTTGCAGAGACCATTGTGATACAACCAGGAATAGAATCTGGTTCTCCCTTTTTGACTTCCAGACCAGTTTTCTGTGACGCGAATTAGCTCATTTTTAAAGTTGTGCAAATAATTGGGATGTGAAAGAACACTTTGGCTTGTTCTCGGAGAGGGAAGACGGTAGGACATCTTTAAGCCATGACCTCTAACCACAATGCCTTGAACATCGTAGACATGTAATAATGGTTTGCCCAATAAATGAATGAATGCATGCATGAATGAATGAATGAATGAACAAATGAATGAATGAATGAATGAATGAATGAATGAATGAATACTGTGCCAGACCAGGTCAGGAGAGGTGTCTTCTCTGCCCAGATAGACCCACGACTTCCTTGGTTTGGTGCTAGAAGGGGAGATGGCAGAGACAATCTTTCAAGGTTGTGGTTTGATGAGAACTGT
>JAQQSU010012229.1:0-11975 GCA_028627135.1 Pseudochirops cupreus
TATATATGTATATATATGGGGGCATATGTGTGTATATATATGTATATATATGGGTTATATGTGCATATGAATATATATATACATATACATATATATACATATACATGTATTTACATATATATATGTATGAGTGTGTGTATACATGTGTACGGGTATATATAGACAGAGGGCACAGAATCAATTGAATAGGAAGGGATGATATTTTAAAAATAAAAATAAGAGGTAAGAGAGGAATGTAATGAGAGGACATAGGGAGAGACAAAATAGGGCAAATTATCTCATGTAGAAGAGACCAGGGAAAACTGTTACAATGGAGGGGAAAAAATGAAGGCAAAAGGGAATGGGTCAACATTACTGTCATTGAATTTGGCTTAAGGAGAGAATAACATACACACTAAATTGGGTATCTTACCCTACAGGAAAGTAGGGGGGAAGGGGATAAGAGGGAAGATGACAGAAGGGACGGCAGATTGGGGGGTAGGTAGTTAAAAACACACACTTTTGAAAAGGGACAGGATCAAAGTAGAAAATAAAATAAGTGGGGGGCGGGATAGGATGGAGGGAAATATAGTCAGTCTTTCACAATATATCCTCTATGGAAATGTTTTGCATAATTACACATGTACAACCTATATTGAATTCCTTATCTTCCCAGTAAGGGTGGGTAATGAGGGAAGAAGGGAAAGAATCTGGAATTCAAAGTTTTAAAATCAAATGTTTAAAAAAATGGTGTAAAGTTAGGAATAAATTGAGATTGGAAAGGAATTGTTAGGACCAGAAAGGAGTATTGACACCACCTCCCTCATAGAGTATCTAAATTAAGACAAAGACAAAGATTAAAGAAAGGATAGAAACATGGCTTTGGAGGCTAGGATAATAACAACTAACAAAAGAGAGAAAGGAAAGTTATTTGACTCATTTATTTCTATTTTCTTTTTCTCTCCCATCTTAGTTGTGTTTTGATAGAAAATACAGGCCAAAAAAAGAAAAAAAAAAAAGAAAGTTTTAAAAAATGCTTTAATCTGCATTCAGACTCTATCAGTTTTTTCATCATGAGTGCCTCAGAATTGTCTTAGTTCATTGTATTGCTGAAAATAGCTAAGTCATTCACAGCTGATCATAATACATTATTGTTACTATTGTGTACAATGTTTACTTGGTTCTGCTCACTTGACTTTGCATCAGTTCATGTAAGTCTTTCCAGGTGTTTCTGAAAGCATCCTTCTTGTCATTTCTTAGAGAATAATAATATTCTATCACAGTCATATACCACAACTTGTTCAACCATTCCTCAATTGATGGACATCCTTTCATTTTCCAATTTTTTGCCACCATGAAAAGAGTAGCCACAAATATTTTCGTATATGTAGGTAATTTTCCTTAAAACACACACATACACACACACACACACACACACACACACACACACACACACACACAGGCTTTTGGGCATAGTTCCAAATTGCTCCCCAGAATGGTTAGATCAATTCACAACTCTAACAGTGTATTAGTGTCCCAATTTTCCCACATCCCCTCTAACATTTGTCATTTTCATTTTCTGTCATGTTAGCTAATCTGATAGGTGTGAATTGGTACCTCAGAGTGGTTTCATTTGCATTTCTCCCATTAATAGTCATTCATAATGGTTTATATGACTATAGATAGTTTTGATTTATTCATCTAAAAACTGTTCATATCCTTCAACCATTTATTAATTGGGGAATGCCTTGTACTTTTATATATTTGACTCTTGAGAATTTTATCATAGAAATGTGTTTTTAAAAATTTCCCAGTTTTCTTTTCTTACTTCTAATCTTGGCTGTACTGATTTTGTTTGTGCAAAACCTTTTTAATTTAATGTGATCAAAATTATCCATTTTGTATCCCCATAATGTCTATTTTCTTTCCCAAAGAGAATGCCAATTATACTATAAAGGACAGAATGATCAATAGGAAGTAGATACCCAAGATAATTATGGAGATAGTAAGAGAGTACCAAACTACTTAATGAATCTATGTCACCATTCTCAGATAAGAAACATTCTCAGATTCTGAAAAAAATGAGGGATATGATTGCTAAGCCACTGTTACTTGAAAGGTCATGAAGAACAGGAGAGATACTTCCATACAAGTGAAGGATAAATATTGTTTCAATTTTTTTTAATGGAGAGAAAATAGAGTTAGCAAACTATAGACCACTCAGATTTACTTTCATTCCTAGAAAAATTCTACAGTGGATAATTATAGAAATGATAAATAAGTATACTGAAAAAGTAGGATTGCAAAAATCCAGAAAGGTTTAATCAAAAAGAAGCCATGTTAGACTGTTATTTCCTTTTTTGACAAGGTTTCTAAATTATTAAGTGATGAAAATGATGTGGCCATAGTTTAACTAGGTTTCAATGAAGTATTTAAAACAGTTTCTCAGACTAGACTTGTGAAAAAGGTAGGAGAGATATGGGCTAAATCAAAGGTGTCAAACATAGCAGTAGAATTGGTTTAAAATGTAATTGCAAAATATTTCACAAGACAAATAAAATATAATAGAATATAGATAATGTTAACATGTGGATTTCTAAGTCAATATGTAATAGGGATCTTGGATCTTGGTTTTTATTTGATTTTTATACCACTGGGCTAAGTGATAGTACAGTTAGATAAATTCAGAACTGGTTGAATAACCATACTCAAAGAATAGTTGCTAAATGGTTCAATGTCAAGCTGGCTCAGATCTCTAGTGAAGTGCCCTAGGGATTTCTCTTTGGCCCAGTTTTGTATAACAGTTTTATCAGTGATTTGGATAAAGACATACATGACATGCTTGTCAGATTTGCAGATGACACAAAGATAGAAAGGATAGTTAACATTCTAGAACAGTGGTTCTCAACCTGTGGGTCACGACATATATTTCCGATGGTCTTAGGAACCAAGACATCGCTCCTCTATCCGTCTCCAGGTGGGTCCGCCTACATGCAGGTACACCCACATACGAGTATTAAAGGGTCGCAGCATTAGGAAGGTTGAGAACCATTGTTCTAGAAGATTAAGTATCACAAAAGATCTTTAAAGTTGTGGTAGAGGTTGTCCTTCTGTGGGCAGGAATAGTCAAATGGGCTACCACAAGGGAGAAAGGAGGGATGGGCCAAAGAAGAGGCACAAGGCCAGAGGGCACTTCTCAGACCACCCCCCCATGCCCTTCAAACCCATCCCCCTTTCCTGACTTGTCTCTAGTAGCCTCTCAGGGGGCATGACCTGAGCAAAGCCCAGCTCCCACCCTCCCAAGACCCCAAGAGGGCAATGGACAGACAGGATGGCTTCTGAGGAAGCAGTAGTGCACCCATCTCCACCTGCAGTGTATCATTTCTGGAATCAACTTGGACTCTTATAAGAGAAGGAGCAGTGGAGGAGGTCATAAACTCTGTGTCAGAGGCACAGCCTAGTCACTTTCTCAACTAGAAACTCAGAATTGATGGTGTTGGCATTTGCCCATACAGGACAATGACTGCTGCCCCACTAGACAATGAACTGTCTCTGGATATCCCCAGCATGTCTGCTTCAAAGTACATAATGCTTGACTATATCTCACTCCCCCCTAATGCTGGAAACCTGAAGCAACCACTGGTGTCCAGGAGATGGGTACTGGGCCAAACCTAGGTTGACCTCCTTGACTGATCCCCAATGAATTCTAAGAAAAGAGACTTTGATCAAGGCCTTCCCTGACTAGCACTCCCCAGATTCTGTCTCTAGGAGGGCTGTTTGAAATCACCCCCCAACCACAACTACCAGCAAAAGGTGAAGACAGAGGAAGCTCTGCATCATGCATCCTATTCCTTGTTCCATATTAGATAAAGATTTTGACTAGACACAGTCTTGGTTGCTCAGGCAACTAGTGGATAGAGTGATCAGCCTTGAGTCAGAAAGACTCATCTTCCTGAGTTCAAATCTGGTTTCAGGCACTTACTAGCTATGTGACCCTGGGCATGTCATTTATCCCCGTTTACCTCAGTGCCTTTTCTGTAAAATGAACTGGACAAGGAAATGGCAAACCATTCTGGCATCTTTGCCAAGAAAGCCCCAAATGGAGTCATAAAAAATTGAGCACGACTCAAACAATATAACAACAGTCTTGGTTACCACTCTTAGATTCCTCTAATCCCCAAGTTATCTTCTTCCAAGAGGGAAATTTGTGGAAGGTTGTGAAGTTAATTACTTCTTAAATCCCTTCCCTTTATGAGGACAGCACAGGGAGGAGGACTTAAGATCTCCCTTGGCAATTCTTACTCAATATCCCTGTCTTGCCCTTGATGCCTGCTTTACCTTAGGTGCTTTTTGGTCTGATGCCACTGCCTCCCTAGATCTATACCTGCACTGATAGCGTCACATTAGGATGGAAAGGACCTGGCTTACTGAATCTTTCCTCTTGTTGAAAGCAGTAGGCCCAGGGCCTGCTGAAATACCTTGAGAAGATTCTTTGAAATGGGATGTTGTCACAAGGACTGACCTAGAGGTGAAAGGCAAAGCCTTCCCTTCCCCTTCAACAGGCATAGATACCCTTGGCCCTGATCAAAGAGGCAGATGAAGGACACAATTAAAGGCTCTGGTTTTGCTGAGGAGAGCAGCCACCTTTTTCTCTGAGACAGGTACAAAGGAGAAACGATGGTGTTCAAGTGTCAAAATGTAGAACTGGGAACAACAGGGAGCTAATGAGAAATGGACTTGAGGGTTTGTTTGTTTGTTTGTTTGTTTGTTTTAGTGATTCAAGATAGTCTGTTGATAGGGTTGCCCTTACAATCTAATCTATCTTCCTATCCTACCCCTTTTCCAAAAATGCACTCTCAAAGCTACCAATATTTTCTTTCTTTCTCAAAAATCTCCTTACTTGCTTTCCCCCTCTAATTAGCAAACATTTAATTTCTCTCTATCCCATCAGCTTCACACTGGGGCAAAAGTAAGGAAAACAAAACTCTTGTAACAAATATGCACAGTCAAGTAAAACATTCACACACACACACACACACACACACACACACACACACACACACACACACACACACACACCCAAAAGTGTGAAAGGAGGGATGATGGTTTCCATCTAGAGAAAAATGGAGCCTTGATAATGTCACAGTGTTTTAATTAGGTCAGTGATTTTGTGTGGCTTCACACAGCTTTCCAAGACATACTCTAAAATTCCTGATGAAAGCAGCTAACATTGTTATCTGATAAAGTCTGGGGAATTCCTTGATAGGCAGGTGACACTGCTCCTAAATGCTCCCAGAAATCCCCTCTCTTCCATGTGGTTGCTCTATCAACAAGAGGCCATGCCTGAACTCCATACCAGATTTATCCCCATGGGAGTAGAACCTCACCATGACCTAATTCTAGCCTCTACAGCAAAAGACTAGATACATGTGCTACAATGGAAGTTAGGGGGGGGCTTTGTGGATAGAAATGGGCCTGAAGTCAGGAAGACAAGTTCCAATCCAACCTCAGACACTAAGTAACTGTGTGATCCTGAGCAAGTCACTTAACCTGTTTCCTCAACTGTAAAATGATAATAATAATAGCACCCACCTTCCAAGATTATTGTGAGGATCAAATAAGATATTATTTGTAAAGTGTTCATCACATAGTAGGTGCCATATAAATGTTTATTCTCTGTCCTCCCTTCCTTCCTAACCAGATCAATGATGAATTTGAAGTAACAGGACCTGAGTTTGAAACCAGATTCTACCACTTACTACCTGTGGATAGGAATGTAACATCAAATAAGTCATTTAACATTCTTTGGGCTTAATTTCTGCATTTTTTTAAAGAAAGAATCAGAGTAAATTATCTCTACAGTCACTCTTAGCTCTAGATCTATGATGCTATGATCCCATGATGATGTTGGACTGAATTTAATAAGATGAAATTCAATAAGGATAAATGTGAAGTCTTATACTTGCATTAAAGAAATTTCTATCACAAACATAGGATGGGAGAGTCATAATTGGATAGTAACTTATTGGGAAAAGATCTGGGGAGTAAATTTCTGGGTCAATATAAATCAGAAGTGCGATATGTCAGGTAAAAAAGAGAGAGTCATGGGAGGCATAGAGAGGCTTGGTTTCCGTAATTGAGATGTGAGTCCCCCTGTATTTTGTCAGACAACTTCTGAAGTGGCATGTTCAGTTCTGAGTATAGTGGTTTAGTAAGAACATTGGTAAGGTAGAGAGAGTCCATAGAATGTCTATCATTATAATGATGAGCCTCAAGGTCATGGTGTCCATAACACAAAGATTAGTTGCAAGAAATAGAGTAGCTTATAGAGAAGAGAAGGTTGAGGGGTAGAGGGAATAGGGACAATCACTTGACAGAATTGGTGTATTTAGCCCACAGAAGAAAAAAAAAAAGACTTACTCTTGATATGATAACTGTCTTCACATATTTGAAATCCTGTCATATGAAAGAAAGAACAGATTTGTCCTTTTTGGCCCCCAAGGATAAGACCAGGAGCTACCGGTTGACATTGCAAAGAGACAAAGTTAAGCTTGATATTTTGGGTGGGAACTGGAGGGGAGATGGAAAAAAACCTTCCTTACAATTGAGCTATGTAAAAATGGAATAAGCTGCCCCAAGAGATGCTGAGTTCCCCCTCACTGAAGGTCTTCAAGCAGAATCTGGATGAACTGTTGTCTAGTATATGATAATGTGGATTCCTTTTGGGAATAGGCTGAATTAGATTTCTTCTGTTGTCATTTCCAAATCTAAAATTGTGTGATGTGAGACCAAAGTGATAGGGAAAAATGAATTTACAATTAGAGAGACTCAGGGCTCCTTACATAGTTAAATTTCAAGAAAGGGAAATATATCTCCAAAAATATCCCCTTCCCTAATTCCCCAGTGGATGAAATTCTTTCCTTAGACCTTCTTTCTTTTGGAATAAGGCAAATAGGGTGTTTGTCCAATGTAAACACTCCTGTGAAGAGTAATACCTTGCTTTACTAGTTGTTGAAGTTTAATTGTGAGTTCATTTTAGATTCCTTCGTAGAGTCATAGAATCTCAGATTTGGATGGGACCTCAAAGGTTATTGTTAATAAGCTTGTTAATAAGCTTACCAATGCAGGAATTGCAGTCACAACATCCTTAACACCCAGCCTCTGCATAGGTGAATCATTAGGGTTAATCAGGACCTTTAAAATTTTTTTCAAGTCATTGTGTTTGCAAACTCTAGTTCTTAGGTAATTATTTTAAGTTGAACCCTGTCCTCCTAACTCTATCCTCTGAAGGCAAGTAGAACAAGTCTAATTACTTTTTCACGAAGGAAACCCTCTCATACTTAAAAACATCTATGATGTCCCCCATTAAGTCATCTTTTCTGCAGATTAAGTAACTCAGTTCTGTAAAATGATTCAAACATAGCCTCATCTACAGTCCTCTCACCCGCATTTAGACCTGATTTGTTGTGCGTGTTTTTTTTTTTAATTTCCTTAACAAGTTGCTGTGCCTACCAGCAATGGAAAGCAAGCCTCCAGATGTATTCTGACTAGGGCAGTGTACAATGGCAGTATCAGCTTCTTAATATTAAATATGTGACTCTATTAAATCAGTCTTAGTCTCTGCTAAGCTTTTTTGGCTACCACTTCATATGACTTCCTTAAATTAAATTTATAGTACACTATAAGCATTGTTTAATTTTTCCATGGGGAGCAGGTTTTCATAAGAAGACAGTATTAAGACTTTGGCAAGTTGCGATGTGAATTGTGGTGATGAGTGGGTATGTGGAGAGTACACCATTGAGAATAAAGAAGGTTCAAAGAAAGAAGGTTGAAGAATAATGGGTGGCAAATGGTGTCAATATGTAGACAGGAGGCATTTGAAATGTCAATTGAACTGAATTAACTTCACCATTTTATAATAGGCTTAATCTATGGTGTATCAACTACTGGTAAATATGGAGGAAGCTAATGCAAATTTTAAAAGGAAGTAGAATTTTGGTCTCTTAATGAAATAGTGGGAAAAATGACAGACTGTTTCCAGTTATTCCAAGTCTCTTTTGGAATTACAAAATCTCAGAGATGGAAGGGACCTCATAAATCATGTAGTCCTGGGATTTTAATCTTTTGATCACTTTTAATCAAAGATCACTTTGACAGAGAAGTGCAGCATACGAACAACAATTCAGAAGAATGTTTTTAAATGTGTTAAATAAAATATAGAGCAATACAAAAGAAACCAATTTTATTTAAATGTGGCTAATATTAAAAAAAAAAAATAAAAAGCAAGAACAAGTTCACGGACCCTTGGTTAAGAACCTCTTGCGTACTTCAAGTTATCCCTGAGTAAGACTCTCCCTCTAGCACCCCCTGGCAAGTTTCTGCTTAAAGACCTATGGTAATAGAAAACTAACATTAAATACATTTCATCCATTTTTGTTCCTAGAGAATAGCCTTCTCATCCATAAAAAAATCCTAATGCTTCAAAGATCGTTGGCCTTTCTGGATCTCATATCCAAAGGTTTTCATTTGTCTTGGGATACTAATTATGATCTGATCTTGCCATTGTGGAGATGGTTGTAGACATAAATTCCCTGGAGATGCTCAGATCATACAGTTGAAATTTATCCACTACACAGGGGCCAGTCTTCCATCTACGTGTACTGACTTTTAACTGCAAATTGAGTGGCAGGTTACTAAATTTTATCACTATCATTATGGTAATAATAACTCCCGTTTATATAGCATTTGATAGCTGCAAAATGCTTAATGTGTATTATCTCATTGGCTCCTACAACAATCCAGATAGTAAAGTAAGGAAAAATCGCTCTGTCATATATGACAAATGAGGAAACTGAGGAGAGTCAGAGGAACAGAAATATATATGTCTATAGTCACATCATTAGTAACTGGAAGGGTCAGGGTTTAAACCAAAGTCAGAGGATAGTTAGATCTTCCACTTTAGAGCTGAAAGACACTTTTTTTACTGCAAGCCCAGCGCTCTTTCAGCTCAACAATCAAGTACTCCTTGAAGTCATTTAATCCATTCTCTTGTCATCTGCAGGATTACCATTATTGTTGTTGTTGTTGTTCAATCATTTAGTCATGTCTGCCTCTTTGTGACCTCTTGGACCAAAGTATGCCAGGCCTTCTATCTTCTACCATTTTTCAGAGTCTATCTAAGTTCATATTCATTTTTTTCAATGATATTATCTCTTCATTTCATCCTCTGGCATCTACTTTTCAATCTTTCCCAGTATCAGGGAATTCTCCAATGAGTCACATATTCTCATTATGTGGCCAAAGTATTTAAGCTTTGGCTTCAATATTTGACCTTCCAGTGAATAGCCTGAATTAATTTCTTTATGTAGTGACTGATTGGATCTCCTTGCTGAATCACCAAATAAACGATATTTTATATTCTATTTTAATACTGCTCCAGGGAGAAGCATGTCCAATTCCCTTGGAATCTTTTCCAAAATTTGCCAACCAAAACACTGATGGCCAGTGTTTCTGCAAAACCCTAGTCACTTTTTCAGAGTGAAGACAGAAAATGGCTAGTCAATAACCTTCTTGTTTACATATTTGATCCTGTTTAAAGGCATTGACATCTACATGATTTATGTTCATTTTAATCTAATTCAGTTCAATAAACATTTATTAATCAAAGTTCTATGTCTTACCTTGAGAGGGAAAATAAAATATGGATCTTCTCATCAAGTTGCTTATGATCTATAAGGAAAGATAAGTTATCTATACACATACACACATGTATGTGGATGTATGTGTATTTATGAATATTTATATTTGCATACATACATGCATATATTATATAAATGTATGCGAGTGTATGCATGCGTGCGTGTTTGTGTTTCAACAACTGTGCAAAAAAACAGAGTGTAAGTCTATGCAGGTAGAATGGTGTATTGAAAAGTACATAGCATTTGGATAAGAGCATAAATTTAGAGCTGAAAAGAACCCTAGTCCCTTCCTTCCTCTCCTTCACCTCTCATTTACTAAGGATGAAACTGGAGCTCTGAGTAGTTGAAGAAATTTGCCCAAGGTCATAGTTAGTAAATAGCATATGTAATCAAAGTCCAACAACTCCACAATATCCCATATTCTTTCCACTATACTATACATTTCTTAGCTAGAAAACCTAAGTTTTTGTTCCACCAGTTATGAGTTTGAGGCAAATTACTTCATCTATCAGCCTTGGTTTTTAAGGATTTCTGGCTATGTGATAATGCTACTGGGTCCAATTGAAATACTATATTGGATAAACCATAGATTACCCCCTGAATATAAACTGTACTCCTTAATTAAGAACTCCCTGAAAGGAAAATACACATTACAAATACAACATTACCTTATTAATAAAAACATATTTAGTCTGAAAGTGATTTTATAATCTCTAATTCAAATACTTGTATTTTATTAATTTTTGTTAACACTGATGTCTTTGTCTTCATTGTCTTCATTGCTGTTTCTTCTTCCCACAATATTCTAACTTTACTATCATCCATCATTTCTGAAAGATGGCACTTTTTTATTCTAAGCCATGGAAAATTGCTTCAGAAAATATTCCTTCACATTCAGCTGAAATCCAGTCACCTAGCAGATCCACTTATAACTTCTTAATTTTTCCACTCATTGTGCAGGAAGTACCCTGACAAAGGGTAATCAGGATGTATGATTAATTAGAAGCCATAAGCTAGGTAATATAAAAGAAAGATTTAGGAGAAAGGGTGCCCTGTATTTGAAGCAAAGTATTAATGCTTATGAAAGTTCTCTGTAGTCATAAAGTGCTCTGTAAGTGTAAGTTTTAATAAGATGGGTAGGTAAAGACAAACTATAATGACAGTTCAAAGGTTGGAAAGATACTTTTGTTGTGTAAGAATCACATTTTCATAGGTCAAAAGAAAGTCAGACTGAAAGGGAGCCTAACTGGTACCAGGTAAACCCCTTACTGACATACAGAAATCTTAAATATAACATCATCAAGCAATGACCCCAACCCCAACCAAAGGATACATGAAAAGACAGGATAACGCAACATGGCCTTAAATGAAAGCCTGTCCCATTTTGTAGCTAGGTGGCACAGTGGATATAGGGACAGGCCTGGAGTCGGGAAGACCTGAGTCCAAAGTGGGCCTCAGATACTTACTAGCTGTTTGATCCTGGGCAAATGACTTAACCCCTTTTTGCCTCAGTTTCCTTATCTGTAAAATGATACGGAGAAGGACATGGCAAACCACTCCAGTATCCTCACCAAAGAAACCCCCAAAATGGGGTCACAAAGAGTCAGAAACAACTGAATAATAACATTCCACTTCTGAACGGCTTAGTTTTCAAGAGAGATTTTTTTTTAATTGAGTAAAACTTTACCTCCCTCAAACACCTACCTAGTATCCTAGTTCTTCTGTCTTCTATTCCAATCAATTAGCATTTATGAAGCCCTAATGATGCTCCATGCACTATGCTAAGCACCGGGGATACAAAAGAAGAGGTAAAAGACAGCCGCTGACCCCAAGAAGCTCATTTCTAGTTCATTTGGTTTATTACTATCTAAACTCTATATTTATGTGTCACTATCTGAGACCATAAGGACCATATTGTTTCTTTTGTATTACTAGATACCTCCCACTAAATTCTTCATTTAGAGTAATTTACTACATATTTACTCTAAATTTACTTATTTACAATAAGAATAGCTATCATTTGAATAGTAGTTTCAGGTTTACAAAGTGTTTTACATATATTTTCTCTTTTGATCTTCACAACATTCCTGGAAGGTAAGTGCTTTTACTATTGCAATTTTGCAGATAAAGAAACTGAGGCATACCTATTTGTCATGGTCACATAGCTAGTGTCTGTGATAGGATTCAAAGGTATCTTGTTGACTCCAGGTCTCTATGCAATATGCCATCTAGCTGTTTAATATGCATGAAGCACTGTACTAAGGTCTAGTGGGACTATAAGTACAAAGAATGAAGCAA
>JAQQSU010012230.1:0-11975 GCA_028627135.1 Pseudochirops cupreus
CTCCTCCTCCCTCTCTCTCCCATGATCTTTCTTTTCCCCAAAGAAGGAATCAAATGTTTGGGAGCTGTTCTTACTTTGCTTCTTATGCTTATTCTTACTCATGGTTCTTCAGACCGTGATTTTTTTTTAAATCTCTGTGGGCCTCTGCTTCCAGAAGGAAAAGCTCTGTCCCAAATCGCTGGGGTCCTCCCGGCTGCCGTAGCTCTCAGGAAGATGCTGGGAGTCTTCCTAAATACTTCTGGCTGCCTGGATAATAAAGACTCCAAGATGGAGGCCCAATGGAGGCCGCTCAATGCAAGAGCACTGGCCTGAGAGCAATTGCTAAGTCCCCCTGCTGTCTGCAGGCCCTGGGCGGGAAGCTACAACATGGAGGCGGGTGCAAAACCTCTGCCTTTTTTCGCTTTTCCGCCCTGGAGGCCTTTTCACCGGACTGCTTATCTCCCCCTTTCACAATCCCCACTCGCACCTGCTGCTAATCCGCTCACCTGAGAGGCTCCTTAGCTCCTCCTGTCCAGCTGCCCCCGGGGCACAGCCCCGGCTTCAGGGCAGGCTGGTTTTGGTTCGCAGTGCTGATATGGTTCCTCATAGCCGAGCTGACTTTAGTGGGAAGTATCTTTGTGTGTGTTTTGGAGTTCTAGGATTGGTTTAGAGTCCTGTTTTATGGGTATTTTGGGGTGGAAATGTGAGAGCTGCGATATGTTGCTGCGGCTATGCCGCCATCTTGGCTCCGCCCCCCTATTCATTTGTATAGAGATAAGCTTTGGGTGTCTCTCTGGCCTTGTACATGGGAAATGTACAAGAGGCTGTATAGTAAAAATTTACAGAATGGGAAAAGGAATTTGTACAATTTCAGAGATTACCTACATCTATGAGATCACAGAAGTCAATTAAGCAACTCGATAAGCGTTTATTAAGAACCTACTCTGTGTAAAAGCAACTATACAAAGGGGGAGGTGATCTGATAGTCTGGGGGCCTCAGAGACCAACTAATAAAGCATGGACTTGCACACTGGGTCAATTCAGAAAGTTTAGGAGTTATGTTTTGGGATGATGCAACAAGTCCTTATTGGTTCCATGGTCTCCATGATGGGGGGGATACTGAGCATGCATTCTGGCCCCTTCCAGTGACACTTGAACTCTGGTCTCTTGCTAATATCTCCCTAGGATTCACAGATGGAAAGGTGAAAGTATCCTCCTTCCCTCTCCCGAGGGGGTCTCCCATCCCAACTCTTATAGGAGCACAGTGTCTATATCCATATACCAGTGAATATATAGCTTCTCTAGATGAACATGAAACTAGATCTTGTCACAGTTTCTGCTTTGATACTTTCCCTGATCACAGGTGACTGAATAGTAATGGTGAGATGGGTGGCACTATCCTTGGCAGCTACATTGAGAGTTCGAAAGTTCAGGAATTCTTAAACTGGGTATTGGCTTCCTGGCAAGAGGTACTCCCTTCAACTTCACTCTTCTCAGAGAAGATGTCCACCACAAGGAGCATGAACCATGTATGCCAGGTTGGCCAGAAGAGATTATGTGATTTACTCAAATAACTCAGATTCAAAGTGAGTATGATATATGTTCAGCAGTTTCATAAATTTCTTGGGAGCCTTTCCTATCTCCCAGGAGAACAAGTAATAGGAAATTGGCTGCTGAGTCCTCTGAGTATGTCATGTGTTTTCTGTATCTATTTAGGACCTTCTGTGAATTATATTATGATCACTCTTTCATGTTTTAAGTATTTACTAGTCCTCTCTTATGAGTCTTTTGTGTTAAGCATTTCTTTGTGGTAGAGGAAATAAATAGCCATCTTATATTTCATACAAATTTTGTAAATTAAGCCCATTTCTAGAAGGGAACCTGTCAATCCATTTTGGGGAGACTATAAAAATGAGCCAAATTTAAGATTTACTTATTTTTCCCAGGCAGCTGGGTGGATAGAGTGCCAGACCTGTAGTCAAAAAGACTCATTCTCTTGAGTTCAAATCTGGCCTCAGACACTTACTAGCTCTGTGACCCTGGGCAAGTCACTTAACCTTGTTTGTCTCAGTTTCTTCATCTGTAAAATGAGCTAGAGAAGGAAGTGGTAGACTATTTTATTATATTTGCCAAGAAAACCCCAAATGGGGTTACAAAGAGTCAGACAAGACTGAAACAACCAAGCAACATGTGCGTCTTTCCTCATATGCCAACCTGTGTAAAAGTAAAGGGTGCCTGCATTTTCCCTTGGGAATCTTGTTTGCTGTGGCTACTCATGGAACCCAAGACACAGAAAGGTTTACTGGAATCTGTGATGATAAGACCTTTCTAATGCCCTGGAGGTATCTCTCACATGCTAGGACTTTTGTCCTAGGCTGTGGAAGAACCACTGTAATTGATTCCCAGTTCAGTATGATTAAAATCTCAGATAAACCCTGGTATCTTCCTATCTCCCTATAATAGGGTTAGGTATTCCATCCCCAAGGGATTATGCTTTATCTGTCTTGGGCTTGACAAAATACCCCAATAATTCACCAGTATGACTGCTTAGGGATAACAAATAAACTAGACGATTACAAAAGTACATTGTCAGACTTGGAATTACCAATGGTATGATATACTTTCTTTTTTCTTCTATTCCAGTTGCTAAGAATGCGTACCTTCCTAATGATGGATGGGATCCTGGGGGTTGCTCTCGATTCTTCTCAGGAGGGAAGTAAAAGCTCAGAATAATTTCATTTATTCATTTCAGAGGCCATCAGTTACTTGCTGAACTGCCCAGGGGGTGGTTGCTGCCTATAATGGTAACGAGAATTTGAAGATCTTCTCTGCCGCGTATTAAGCCTAAGGGAATTTGAAGACCTTCCCTGCTTTGAAAATAAACTTTGCCCTCTAATAGGCTGAATGTAATCACACAGAGCCTGTGGTGGGAGGATGGAGCAGAGCCCAAAAGAAGCTGGGAGTCAGAATTAGACTAGACAGACCATTGGGAGGAGAGCACACTTCTGAGGGAGACAGACAGGCTTCTGAGTAAAAAATTTTTTTTGTCACTTGCTCTGACAACTAGGCTTGTGCTGGTTTGTGGGAAGGCTAAAGGATGGTGTGGCTCTCTGCTACATTGCGGTGCATTAACTTCTATGTCGCTGTGATGGACTCAGTTTCCTGGTGTTGGGATTTGATTTTCTGGTATCTGAATAAATGTTTTTCTTCTGTCTTCTAGATGGAGAGTCTGTTATATTTTGCAATGGAGCACTATGCAAGTATATTTATAGTGATCGTGGGCACTGTGAATATTGCATTGGTATTAGACAGCCCGAAAGCTCATTCTTCACAAGGTCTCTGTTCCTTTCTCCCCTCTTCCAATAAAGGGAGCTACTTCAGCAGTTAGAACTGTAGGTATGCCTCCTCCAAGAGAGATGATATTCTTGAAATCCCCTCAAGGAGTCTGCTTCCTCTCTTATTGACCCCCTGCTATGAGATCCAATGAAAACATTCCATGTGGGCATCTGCAACCACAAAATTGACCTTCTATCACTTCCATCATTCCTGGGGTACCAACTTCCTTTGAGAAGTCATGAATCCCTACACTTTCTAAGCTACTTAAGTATCCTAGCCCCATCTCAGAATCCCCCTTTATCACCAGCACTACCACCAGAACACTCTCTCCTATAAGAACTTCCAATAGGACCAAGGAGGAGTGGATGGAAAGAGAAGAGTCTGTGATGTCGGGCTATGTGCATTGTATTAGAACTACGACCTAAGGCGATATGTTCTTGTAATTACTTTTTATGACTATGAACTGGTAGCCAACCCTAAAGTAAATAAACCTCTCTGTACTCTGACTGGTTCTCTATTCACAGATGTACAGGCTGCCACTGAGCCTGTACAGGATATTAACAATTAATACAATTAATTAACACAATACAATTAATACAATAATATAACACCAACTTTAAAAAATGCAACTATTGGTTTTTGGTATACAGACACATTTCTATCTGCAAGACAGATTTATTCATCAATTGCTTTCATTATTGTACAGATATTCATCAGTTTCCAAGGGAAACAAAGGCTCCGTCAACCTCACACATTCATAGAATCATAGATGTAAAGATGGAAGAACCTTACTCTTACATCTTACTCTTACGTCTACTCCAACTCTCTCATTTTACAGGAAATCTAAGTGATTTGTCCAAATTTGCATAAGTAGCAGAGCTGAGAGTGGGCACAATTTACTTGGCCCAACAAACCAGATATTGGTTTCAAAGCCTATGAGTAGGTATAAAGCACTCTGCAGGACTCAGGGCTCTCTTGTTGCTGACTCCCACTGAGGCTGTGACCAAAAACCAGAGCAAACAAAAAACCTTCCTGTCCAATTTTCTCCATCTGTCAAATATTCTTCTTCTGGATGCTGGGAATTTGACATTTGCAAAATGAAATGTGTGACATGACTGCTAAACATTTCCATAAATGGAAACCCATGACTCTTACATGGGCCCTAAACTAAGAAACTCTGCAAGAGAGATTCCCCCCTACCCCTTAACACCCCCCACCCTGTGTTCTACTCATGCCAACTCACAGGAAGCTTCAGGGAGATGGTAGAGCTAATGGGCAGGAAAGTTATTCTGGTCATTTCAATTTTTTCTTTTATAGAGGAGACACATGGAATAACTCATCTCTAAGTTGAGTTTACATGCAAGTTTGTACATATTTAGATTTAAAAATAAATTCTGACAGATCTGGTGTTGTTTTTTTTTAACTGTATATTAAACAACTTTCAGTAGAACTCTTTTCCAATGTCTTGTTGTGATGTAGGGTTGATCCCGGGTTCTTGCATTTAGTAGGGACAGGGATGCTCAGGTGCCCATGGTGAATAGACAAAGGGAGCTACTATTATTGACCTAGAAAACTACAGGATGTAAGACTCCTGAGGAGTCTTTTGCAGAATGAGGGGACCATATCAGGCGGTAGTGTGAACTTGTGAAAGGTAGAAAAGAGACAAGAGCCCCAGAGAAAGGCAATTCTTGAGTTGCAAGCAGAGAGAGAGAGAAGCAAATGTTAGAGTCTTCCCAGAGCAAGGAGAAAGAAGGGTGATTGAATGGAGTGATATTACTGTGATGGCCACAAACCCAGGAGTCCCTTTGGAATCCTGATGGGCTGGAATCCAGATGAGAGGCTTCAGCAGGCATTGATCTCTGTGCCACATGCTAAGGGACAGCTTCTCTACCCTGTTATGAGTTTTCCCTGGAAGGTTTCTATGCCATTTATCACCTTGGATGGTACTGGAACTGTACCCATTGAAAATGGGAATGATTTTACTATTTGATTTCCTCTTCTTTATACCATATATATATATATATATATATATATATATATATATATATATATGTATATAAAGTATACACACACACACACACACACACACACACACACACACACACACACACACACACACACATATATATATATATATATATATATATGTTGACTAAATGCTTTATTCCTATTGGATTGGTGGTTCCTGCATGGCCTGATAATAAGGAATGTTGATCTTTGTAAAGGGACAGACCATGATTTTCATAATTAATTACTCAAAATAATCAAATGGAACCTGGAAAAAGTAATATAAGGCTCCAAAGGCAGAGTTCTCTTAATGTTCATGGGCCCAATTGTTAAATAAAAGTTCTTTCCATGAAGCACAATTTCTGGAGAGTCCTACCAAGTTGTAATGGTATTGAATGTGGCCCCAGCAATGGTCAGTAATAGATGATAGAGCCACTGCCTGAGGACCAGCCTATGTAAGCTCAGAAAGGCTCATCACCAAGGAGTAGAAAACCAGATGATAAGGTTTTGTAACCGCCAAGATTCAGAAGACAATCTCTTAAGACTCAGAGTGCTCAGGATCCATATGAGCTGGCAAGAGGGATTATAGGCACACATCACTACACCCAGCTCCATTAACTTTCACCACCAGCAGGGAGATGATTAATTCTTTCTAATGTCAGAAAACAAACTATAAAGAACTCATCTAAAACACTGAACACATATGCAATACATAAAAATTCAAGGGAACTATTATGTATCTAGTTTATCTTCCCAATTACCACTTTTATTTTCTTTATAAATTACTTTTGTTTAAGTAACTTAATATTCTGCTGGTATCTAGTAAATCAGCTCCTAGAAAAAGAATCACAAAGAATGGAGACCTATTCACCCAAATATTCAGCATGGGAAAAGGCTAATACTTTAAAGCTAGCTTTCTATCAACAATCCAGATCCAGGCCAAGCTGTACATTTTCCAAATTTGCTTTCCTGAAGATCCTACCCAAAGGGGAATGCTAACGGACCCCCCCCCCATCCCTACTTCCTCCCTTTCCGCCATCCATTACTGCTCTCTTGATTTGGATTCATAATTCCCAGCAGGCAATAGAATCCCATTCTGGTGACCATGGTCAGGAGGTTTGTTTATCTTTGCTTTATAAATTCCTAACCTTCTCCTGACATAGCAGAAAGTATGCAATTGAGTCAACAAAGGAGTCAAGGTTAACCGTGGGAGAGGGATGTGGGAAAGGAACCTGACAAGTGCAAACATTTGAACATCAATAGCAATGAGGGGCCAGCCCTGACATAGGACTTAATCTCAGGTACACAAGTACTTAGTGTAGTCTGTAAATATGGATTTACCATCTCAGATGGATTTACCATCTCTATATTTTCTGCTCAGAGACAAACAGATAGGAGGCCTTTGCTCTCCAATCACCTTCTGTTCTATTTGGCCTTTGGAAAAGCTCTTAAAAGAAACCTTTGAACCCAAGAAAAATTTGACCTATAGCATCTGACAAGAGGGATTGTATATTACATGTTTGGGATGGGATGGGGGTCAGTCCTACAATGGGTGTCTCCAGGAATGAGTTAGTATTTTACTACCATTTAGATCCATTAGCCTATGTGACAAAATAGTCCTGACCTTCTGACTTTGGGGGGGGGGGGTTGTTTATTTTTTGCTCAACCAATTCCCAACACATTTCTGACATCTTAGAAATATGCAGGTCACCAGTAGAGTCAAGGTTAACTGGGTGAAAGTGATAAGGGGAGTTGGGAGGGGATGGAGAAGGAGGAAGCCCTGTTGGGATTCTTCTTCCATTATATCTGATGGGATTCTTCTCTATTCTTGCCACTATCCCTTTCCTGGCTGGCACTTTCCCAAGTCTGCTTCTACCCCTTGTGATGGCATGGAAAGTGCAAGAGATTTGAAATCAGGCCTTGGATTGACTCCCAGGTCTGGTGCTCCAGCTATGTGGCCTTAGATTAGTCCCTTCACTTCTTTGGGTTTGAATTTCCTTGTCTGTCAAACCAGAGGTTGACTGGATGATTACCAAACTCTCTTTCAGTTCTAATTTTCTACGATCCTCCAAATGCCTTTATGTTGTGGGAGATGGCCTTGAGATGTCGGGTCCAGTTCATATGGACCTCATTTTTGTGTATGGTGTGCAACTTGTTGTCTATTGAGCAAACGGAATGAGTAGGGAGACTAGCCAGAGCCCAGAAACACTCCTTTGCTGACCAATGAATCTCCTACTCCCTTTTTAAATGGGAAAAAAAGACCAAAGGAAGCTCTTCTTGCTCTTGTGACAAAGAATTAAACCAAAGTCAGAGTTTAAGCCGTTCACATTCAGAGATTTGTTCCCTTCCCCTATTTTACCTCTGATCAGAGTCACTGCTTTGTCACATTCATTATATAATCCATTACTGGGACTTAAGGGGGTGTCACAGAAAAGTTATGTGGGGGCAATAATTCAAAGCAGTAGTTATTTATTTGGTGTGTTTTTTAGGGAAAGTAACTGGAAATATCCAAAGGAACATAGAGGGGAGGCAAGGATAACAAGGGAAGGACTCTAGGGTCATACTCATCCCCTCACATTGCTCCCCCCAGACTGGGACAGCAGCAGACAAGAAGAGCAATGCAACCACCAGGGTTGTCTTCAAAGGGCCTCTGGAGAGATGGGCTCTGGGCCATGGTAAGAAGAAAGAGTTCTTAGGAACAATTGTCCCCTGGGCTTAGTGCATCCTCAAGCCTTATTCCACTGCTACATGGCATTCAGTCTTGCAGATAGTCATTAAGTTTGTAGACATAAGCTCAGGTCACTAGCAGAGGAAAGGTTGAATGTGGAGTAATGTGGACCCCTACCTAAAAAGGCTCCTTGGCCTAGGGAATTGTTGCCTCCTCCATGGGGAGGGCGGGATCCTCCAACTCTAGCCTATAGCAAACTAGAGAAAGACCTAGAGTGTGAATTTTTAGTCTTTTTTTGTGTCATGGACCCCTTGGGTAGTCTGGGAAGGTCTATGGACCCCTTCTAAGAATAATGTTTGTAAATGCATAGAATAAAATACATAAGATTGCAAGGAAATAATTTGAAAGAAAATTATCTATTTTTAGAAAATATTATTATTTATTTTAGCATTCATTTTAGAAAAACTTTTGAGTTCCAAATTTTTTCCCTCTCTCCCATCCCTCCTCCACCCATTCTGAAGGTGAGAAATGTGATATCATACATGTGAAATCATGTAAAACACTTCCATATTAGCCATGTTGCAAAAAAAGCAAGAAAAAGAAAGTGAAAAAAATTATGTTTCAGTCTGAATTCAGAGTCTTTCAGTTCTTTTTTCCAGAAGTAGATAGCATTTTTCAAAATAAGTCCTTTGGAATTGTCTTGGTTCTTTATATTGATCAGAAGAACTAAGTCTTTCACAGTTGATCACAGTACAATATTGTTGTTACTGTGTACAAAGTTCTCTTTGTTCTACTTACTTCATTTTGTATGATTTCACATGAGTCTTTGTAGGATTTTCTAGAATCATCCTTGTCATTTCTCGTAGCACAATATTCCATCATAACTATATACCACCACTTGTTCAGTCATTCTCCAATTGATAGATATTCCCTCAATTTCCAATTCTTTGCAAAAACAAAAAAAATTGCTATCAATATTTTTGTACATATAGGTCCTTTTTCTTCGATTTCTTTGGTATGCAAGATCTAATAGTGGGGCCAGCTAGATGGTGCAATGAATACAGCACTGGCCCTGGAGTCAGGAAGACCTGAGTTAAATCTGGCCTCAGACACTTACTAGCCATGTGACCATAGGCAAGTCACTTAACCCTGATTGCTCTGCCTCCTCCTCTCCAAAAAGAAAAAAAAAAGATCTAGTAATGGTTTCGCTAGCTCAAAGGGTATGCTCAAGTTGATAGCCCTAAGGGCATAGTTCCAAATTGCTTTCTAGAATGGTTGACTCAGTTCAAAACTCCACCAACATTGCATTGGTGTTCCAATTTTTCTACATACCCTCCAACATTTGTCATTTTTCTTTTTTGCCATATTAGCCGATCTGCTTGGTATGAGGGTGGTACCTCAGCGTTCTTTTAAATCGTATTTCTCCAATAGTGATTTAGATCATTTTTTATATTATTATAGATCTTGATTTCTTCTCCTAAAAACTGCCTGTTCATATCTTTTGACCACTTATCCATTGGGAAAAGTTATAAAATTTAAAAAACAAAATTTTTGTAGTGCCCTGCTAGTTAAGACCCTCTTTAATCTGCTTTCAACCTATTCCTTCAGCCTTATTTTATATTTTTTCCTTTTACATTCTCTATATTCCAGCCAAACCACACTAGTAGTGGTTCCTGGATGTTATCCTGCATTCTCCTCCCATGTGCACCCTCAGGCTGACCCCATATTTGGAATACGTTTTCTCCTCATCTCAGCCTGTTGAAATCTTTCTCTTCCTCCAAGGTGGCTCAAGTGCCTCCTCCTCGATCAGGTCTTCCCCCTTGCCCCACCTCCCATTCTTTTTTTAAACCCTATTTGTCTTCTGAAATTTTCCTATAATGCTTTGGCTGAATCACGTTTTTGTCCCAATTACATTCTACTTGGGATCATGTGTACATGTCTTATACCCTGGTACTGTGGTGTTAGACTCAAACAGGAGGCCACTGAACCATGCATAAGGGTCCCTACAGGTTGTATATACACTTAGAAAGCCACACATATTTATATATTTCTTTTTTTTAAGTTTAATACATGAACACATTAAAAATACAATTTAATCTAGTTTTGCCTCACTCAGGAGTGTTATGGGTCACATATGCCTGTGGGCAGCATGTCTGACTCCTCTGCCCTAGGAGACTAAAGCCCCCTGAGGGCAGGGTCTGGGCTATTTTTCATCTTTTTATACCCAGAGCCCTGCACCTATTATACATTTAATCGATGTTTATTCAGTGAATGAATTATTGGAACATCGGGGTAAACTAAAGATCTCTTTGGAGGAACATAAGAAAGTTGCCCTTTGTGATACTGAAATTCAAAAAATTATGACTGTACCCTGAATATTTCCATTTCTACTTACTAGCCTGATCTGGATCTACGACCCAGAAATATGTCAAAATCCCTTTTGAACCTGTTTGTAATACTGGCCTGAACTGCCTCCTGGAGTGATAAGAATTTATAATATACAAATGTTGTGTAAAGAAATACTCCCTTTTATTTGAGTTAAAACTATTTCCCTTCAAACTTCAAGAGGTGCTGGAATCTTTGGACTGATGTTTCCGAGGATAAGCAGTTTTGAACCTGTTTAATCTGGAGGGAGTAAAAGCAGTAACATTTTCACACAAGACAGCTCTGGCATACAGCTTCTTTTGATAAGACATTGTATTTGCTTCCTGCGCCACCCCCACTGAGCCTAGAGGAGAGAAGAGAATGTGGCAAATGAGATGGTTGGTTGACTTGCAAATTGTCCAAGGCTGAGCAGAATCTAGCTGTGGGTTTAGCCAAATCTGAAAGTGTTCTGTTCTGATGGAAGGTGGGCCCAGGGGCACAACTCCCTTAAGCTCCTTCTTAAAGGAGTCTGGGTTTGCTTAACAGATCAGAATTCTGCCATCATGGTTAGATGTTTTTCTTTTTTTTTACCTTCTCTAACCCAGCACATCTGTTTCTGATAGTAAAGGAATACAGCTCTTCCACCCCCCACCACTCCAGCTAGCTAGCAGGCTTTTAGAGTTAGATAAACCTACAGAACATTACTACATAGAGCTCATCCCACTTAACAAGACAGAAAACGGCTGGAAAAGAAATGAATGTGGAAAGTGACAGGATGT
This sequence comes from Pseudochirops cupreus, assembly GCA_028627135.1. Taxonomy (NCBI): domain Eukaryota; kingdom Metazoa; phylum Chordata; class Mammalia; order Diprotodontia; family Pseudocheiridae; genus Pseudochirops; species Pseudochirops cupreus. The sequence goes on from JAQQSU010012230.1 coordinate 11,134, forward strand.
AGATTTGACCATGAAGCAAACCAGAGCAAGAGACAGTTTGTGGGAATGCTGTAGATCTGCACACAAATAAAACATCCTTTCCCCCTTTCTTTGCTGATACAGAATGACCCCTTCCTAGGACTACAGGCTAATAGTCAATCAAAATAGGTGGAGGGAATTCCTACACAAGGAATTTTTATAAGTCTAGAAAATTAAACAAACAACTCCTTCCTGATTATCTTATGTGTATAGTAGGTTACTGGTGGCTTTTCTGGAATGATAAAACATGGATCTTAGAGTAATTCCTGGCACATAGTAAATGCTATAAAAAAGTTAGTTATTATTATTATCATTACTACAAGTCTCTCTCAGTTATCTAAAAGAAATATTTCTTGCAGTTTCTGAAAAATATAAATTTATTTTAATAACAATAAGTAAAGTTAATTACATATGAATGCCTCAGTTCAACAACTACAAGATACCATCTAGCAACCTCAATAAACCTCACCATCTGTATACTGCAAGCCTGGGGAAAAAAAAAAAGCAAAAACAAAGTTCCAAATGAAAGTAGTGATAAAAACAACTGAGAACCTAAGGCTCTTCTTGAGATTTACAGTGTAATGTGACTGGTCAATTCTGATGGCCAGAAAAGTAAACAAGCATTTGTTATACTCTTACTTTGTGGCAGGCACTCTGCTAAGTGCTGGGGATACTCCCCCTCTCAAAAAAGGCTAAATATGGTCCCGGATCTCATGGAGCTCACATTCTAATGGAGGAGAAAATATGCAAAAATTGTGTTTACAAGATAGATACTTTATAAATAAAAGGTAAATATAGAGAAAAAGGACTAGGAGGGGTAGGGA
>JAQQSU010012231.1:0-11974 GCA_028627135.1 Pseudochirops cupreus
GATAGGCATTGTCATGCCAAATGCTTAGTTTCTAGAAGCTATGTGGATTGAAAAGCTCTCAAAATAGAGGAACCTAACAAAAGAATCCCAAATTACTTAGGAATAGGATGACATACACACCATTCCTGTCATTTTGTTCATTACTGAAATTGTCCTAAAGATGAGTCTACAGAAGATGAGCTGGCATCCCAATACATCCAAGAAATTTTAAAAAGAAATTATTTTACCTGCCAATTTAGTCTTCCACAAAGCATTATGTTTTAATAAATTAAGTAACAGGATAGCAGTTTTCTATCTGAACTCCACCAAAACATAGGAGGAGCAGGAGGATGAGAAAGACAAGGAGGACATGGTGTTTGTGGTTTGTTGGTGGTAGTGGTTATGAAGGTAGAGAACAAGAAGAACAAGTAGTAGTAGTAGTAGTAGTAGTAGTACTAGTACTAGTACTAGTAGTACTAGTAGTAGCAGTAGTAGTAGTAATAGTAATAGGAGTCGTAGTAGTAGCAGAAGTAGTGGTAGCAGTAGTAGTAGTAGTAGTAATAGTGGTAGTAGTAATAGTTATAGTTGTAGTAGTAGTTGTAGCTGTAGTTGTGGTGGTTGTTTTATAATTCTTGAGTTTCAGTTGCCTTTGGGAAATGCAGATATCCAACAGCTAATTAGAAATGTGAGGCTGGAATTCAGAAAAAATATTAGGGGTGAATACGTAGATTTGAGATTCATCTGCCATAAAGATGGTAACTGAATCAAAGAAACTTATTATGAGAGAGAGAGAGAGACAAAGGGAGAAAGAGAGGGAGAGGGAGAGACAGAGAGAGAGAGAAAGAGAGACAGAGACAGAGAGAGAGAGAGACAGGGAGAGACAGAGAGAGAATGTAGAGTATAAAACTGCTAAATTTTTCCATTTCTATCCTCATGATACATCTGCCATCCAACCCATCCTCACTACTGATGCTTCTAATATCTTAATCCAGGCCATCATCACCTTTCATCTGGTTTATTTAAATGGTGTCCTAATTGGGCTCTCTGCCTCAGCTATCACCCTGTTCTCTACACAGCTGCCTTAAGGGAAGATCTGACCATGTGATTTTCCTACTCAATAAACTCTAGTGGCTCCCTATTGCCTCTAGGGCCAAACATAAACTCTTCCATTTGATATTTAAAGTTTTTCACAGCTTGACCTCAACCTACTTTTCTAGTCTCATTATATATACGATAATAGCTAGTATTTATATTGCACTTCAAGATTTGCAAAGTACTTTGCACATGTTAACTCATTTGATCCTTACAGGGACCTGATGAAGTAGCAGCTATTATTATATTCCCCATTTTACAGATGGGGAACCTAAGACAGAAAAGTTAAGTGATTTACCCAGGGCCACACAGCTAGTGTCTAAGGCACGATTCAAATTCCTTTCATCAAGTCTTGGGCTCTTTCCTCTGTGTCATATCATTCTCCTTCCTCTACAATCTGGGTAGACTGGCCTTCTTGCTGTTCTTCACAAGTGATGGTCTGTCTCAGTTCTGTGCCTTTACAATGGCCATTTCCCATACCTGGAACGCCCTCTCTCTCACTACTATTTCTTAGAATCATTAGTTTCCTTTAAGACTTATCTCAAGCATCGTCTTCTATATGAATTTTTATTGATCTCTCCTACATTTTTTTTATTCTTATATACATACACATGTGTATATTATTACCTCTGACAGTATGTGGGCTTCCTGAAAACAGGGATTATTCAATTTTTGTTCATATATCTCTGGCACTGAGCACTATGCCTGGCACACATAGATGCTTCAAAGTTGCTTGTTTAATAATTGAGTAGAGAAAAGGACACAGAACAAAGCTGTGAGGTACACTCACTCACACAGAATATGACATAAATAATGATGCTGTACAGAAGGATTAGTCCTACAGGGAAGGAGAAAACCAAAAAGAGTAATATCTCAAAAGCCTGTGGCAGAGCAAAGGCCCAGAAGAAAGGAATAGTCAACCTTGTCGAACATTTCAGAGACGTCAGAAAGGAAGAATGATGAGAAAAGATCATTGGATTTGGCAATAAAAATGTAACAGGTGACCTTAGAGAGGGTAGAATCATAGCGTAATATTGTGTGGTATGCTTAGCCTGAACCCCTACAATGTAAGCATAGGTGGAGTGTCCGTTGATGTAGATACCACAACATCAGACTTTCTCATAATAATAAAATGTGGCATGGACCACCTGCACTTTCTCACTCTAGACTGTCTTGTTTCCTATAACCTGTCCCCACAATGGAAGGTTTAGATTCTCAGAGATGGACCACTACCATGCAATATTCAAACTCCCTCAAAACTCTAGGAGAAATCCCATTGTGGGGAAATTAAACTCCCTCCACTCATCTAGATTATAGGTCTAAGCCCCCACCAGAGCACTTCCATTTACATAAACCAGACACTCATAATAATGACATGTTTAACTCTTAAATATAACAGTTTACTCAGTAATAGAACAAAAGAAATAATAATATCATAGTTACTCATATATTAAAGAAAATATGGAAGTAATAAATGCATTGCTTTTCTACAAATCACTCATTATCTGTGGTAGAGAGTGGGTATACATTTAGAGAAACATGGCAGGGAAAGAAATGAATAAAGAAAACCATGAACTTGGGATAACTCATAACTTTAGACTGTAAACTTTGATGTCATCTGTCCATTCAGGGACATCTGCATCAAACAAAGGCAGTCTCTGCTAACTGCTCCCTTTCTATGCTTCATCTTTCTCCAGTTGGGCAAACCGTCTTCTCTTTTCTTCCAAGTTCTTTCAACTAACAATCACTCATTCAGTGGCAGTCAATGGCATTCAGTGATGAAATGTTACTTCCTAATCTGGATAGCAGTTCCCTTTAAATCCTTTGAAGCTTACCAGTTTGGTCCTCTCTGAGCATACTGCTGAAGGTCAAGCCCATCGAACTTTCACTTATCAGGATTCTGCATTGTCTATTTAAATATCAGTATCTCTTCTATATAGCAAAGCATCTCCAAAACCTATTTTTCCTTTTTCTGCTTTTCTCTTTTAAATCAGGAAAAGAAGCAGAAAACAAATGATACTTCTAAAGGCTTCACCTCTCAGCCTCTACAAGGCACTAAATGGCAATAGATAGCATTGAAGGTCTTATCCAGCAAGCCTCAGGCTCTCTTTAACTAATTAGGAATCTCACAGCTAAAAAAAAGCCTTTTGTTAGCTGATTGCTCCAGTCAGCTATGGTTTCTTCACACTGCTCTGACTTAGATGATTTTTCTACCTCACTGAAGTCATTCTTTTCCTGCTGATTCTTTTTTTTTAGTATTTTATTTTAAACTTAAATACAAAATAAGAAAAGAAAAAGAAACAAACTTAAATTCTAAAGCAAAAATAATACAAAATAAGAAAAAAAGCACTGCCATGTTCACAGCAATAAATTTCTATTTCAAGAAAGCCTCTATAAGAAATACTGTGCATTTCTATTGAGAGCTGTCCATCTTTTCTTTGCTTCCTTATAAGTCTTCTTTTGTTCTCTTCTGTACACTTTTTACTTTATTCTTTTTTTTGCCTTCCTCACCACCCCCCCCAAGAAGGCTACAACTAAGCATGGATGTCTGTCTGTCTATCTATCTATCTATCTATCTATCTATCCACACATATGTGTGCATGTATACATACACACATATATATGTATATACACTTCTACATATATACATACATATGTAGACACATACAGAGATATACATATATACATACATAATACACTTATACATTCATATACTTAGACTTTTATAATTATACTTATATATAGACATATACATTCATATGCATCTGTGTAAGACCATACAGTACTTATTTGTCCTCTGTTTCTCTGAGGGTGGATAACCTCTTCCTTCAGAAGTCCATGTCTTTCTATATTTTTCCAAGTCCCTGATGATTCTCAATTACTCCATCTAGACTTCTCCAACATCTTCAATATACTTTTAGTGGCTTAAATATGAACTTCCTAATACTCAGTGTTTCACTTTTCTTAATCATCCTTAATCTCCAAATATTTATATTATTTTTTCTCTTTTTTTGAATTCTATTCACTTCAGTTTTGAAACAGTTAAGTGAAAATGACTTTATGAATCCCAGTTCCCTGCAGTTTCAGCCATTTATCAGTTCTCAAAACTGTCCTCTTCCAAAGTCCATCTTTGAAAGCCGTGTTTCTTCATGTTCACATTTGATCAGTCTTTAGTGAACAAAGTTCTCTCTCTGCCCCCTTTTGACCATCACATGCAAAAAAGGAACCACCCTACATTCTTTGCAAGATCATTTGAGCCATTGTATTTGTCATAGTTCGTTTTCTGTCCCAAACTTCTCATATCCCATCTGGAAACTATATTTCTTTACAAATAGATTTTGGTGATTTTTATTAAATTGAAATCTTTTCCTTCTTTCAGGCATCAAACTGTCTGTCTATGAAATTGACATTACTTTCCAGTCTTTACCAGTTAATGTAATTGTTTTTCTTTATGCAGAAGTACCTTTTCTGTCCCTTTCAGCACTAAACAGATCCACAGAGGCAATACCTTATAGTAGAGTTGTATACCTAGAGCTGGATGAGAGACCATGTAGTTCAATTCTCCTATTTTACAAATGAGGAAACTGAGGTCCCGTAAAGTCAAATGACTTGCCCAGGGTCACAGGTGTTTTTAGAGGTGGGATTTGAACCCAAGTCGTCTGAATTGAGGGCCTATGTTCTATTTAGTATGTCTCTTTCCACTTTAGCACAGTGCCTTGGTGGCAGAAATCAGCTTGAAAAAAGTGAGTTGAATGACAGGTGAGAATGTGGAGGCAATGAGTATAGACAGCTTTTTGTAGTTCTGCCCATATAAAGCAGTGAAATAAAGGACTGTAGTTTGAGGGGATGAGGTTTTTTGTTTGTTTGTTTGTTTTTGCAAAGTTTTTGTTTTTGAAGAATGATCTGAGTATGTTTGTAGGCAGCAGAGAAGCAGACAATGGATTAAGAAAGCTTGAAGGGGCAGATAGGTGGTGCAGTGAATAGAGCACCAGCCCTGGAGTCAGGAGGACCTGAGTTCCAATCTGGCCTCAGACACCTGACACACTTAATAGCTATGTGACCTTGGGCAAGTCACTTAACCCCAATTGCCCTACCTTTCCCCCTCCAGAAAAAAAAAGATTGAAAATTAGAAAGAGAAAATGATCAAATCCAGAGAAAGTTCCTGGAACAAATGGGAAGAGACAGAATTAAGGACTACAAGTAAAAGTTGGCCTTGACAAAGAGAAGGAATACCACTTCAAGGGCTTGGGCTTGAACCCAAGGCCAAAGGTGGAGAAACTGAATAGCACAGGAACTTTAGGGAGTGGTAGCTATATAGGGAAGGAGAAGCCTGAGACTAGAAATACTGCCTAGTATTCTAGGGGGTCTGGCAAGCAAGCCTGTTTTGAAGAGATCAATCAATTTGGCCATTAGTCATTCAATCAACAATCTCACCACAGTCAGAAAAGACACAGAGATACACCACTAACTCTGTTTCTTAGCCAGTACCAGTTTGTTTTGAAAATTACCACTTGAATTTGGAACTCAAAACTTCTTTTACAAAAAAAAAAGTGTTAAAAATTGCTTTAACATGTAATTGTGGAAAAAATAAAATGAATTTTTTAAAAAAGAAAAGAGGCAAAGAAAACAAGGCTTTTCTCTAGGTACAAAAATTTCTGAGTATTCATAGATTATTTAGCTACTGGCATAAGACCTAAAAACAGACCTCCCACCCCCACCCTGAATACCATAGAAGCAGTTGTTCTAACTAAGGTCTGTGGATAGATTTCAAGGAATCCATGAATTTGGATGGGAAAAAATTACATCTTTATTTTCACCAACCCTTGCTCTTTTTTGCAAACATATAGTGGGTTTTTTAATTTTATGCATTTGAAAATATGCTTCCAAGAAGTGGTCCAAAGGAGAACACAAGACAAAAAAAGTAAGAACCCCTGATGGTAAAGCTATTTTCTGGACTTCTCTTTCCTAGGAGCATTATTTCTGAAGCTCTTCCCATTTTCACACAATTCTGTGGGCAGAGCTTTTTGGAAGAGAAGTCTCAGTAAATTGGGATAGATTTATAGAGTGTGCCAAGCATTTTATAAATAGTATCTCATTTGATACTCTCAACCATTCTGTAAAGTAAGTGTTATTATTATCACTCCCATTTTACAGATGAAGATACTGAGGCAGAGATTAGGTAACCTGCCCAGGGTCACACAGCTAGTAAGTGTCTGAGGCTGATTGTGTACTTGGGTCTTCTTGACTCTGAGCCTGCTCTGCCCCTAGTTGCCTGCTGCGTAGGTACCTCCCCTAAAGGGTTGTTTCCAAAGTTTACATCCCTGTTTACTTTGAAGATGGAGACATTTCAGGTAGACAAGCCATGTTCAATCTAATGCCCTCCACCTTAGCCCCTAGCAGATCCATGGACTTCTGTTGGGAAATACACACACACACACACACACACACACACACACACACACACACACACACCCTGAAGGCTAGTTGAGGAGATATTTCCAGAATAATTTCAAAAACCTCAGGATCAAAGATTTGCCTAAGACACTTCAGCAAGAAGAAGGTTACCATAGCAACCTGGAGAGGATGAATAGAAGAAGTACAAAGTGGGAAACTGATGGGTCTACCTTGGGACACATAAAAAGACCTTTTCTCCCAGTTACCCCATCTCTGTGCTTTCACTCCACATCTGCAGCAACTGACCTTATGCCTTTACCTGAGTCCAGACACCCCCCTGCCCCAATAGGTGGCCATATTTCCAAAGATTATCATTTCTTGGCATGTCTGTTCCATGTTCTTGCTGCATCCTGGAGTTAAAGGAGATGACTGCCACATCTCCCTTCCCCCCACTCTTTTCTTTTCTTTTTGCTTTTTGGAGGACAATTGGGGTTAAGTGACTTGCCCAAAGTCACACGGCTAGTAAGTATGTCAAGTGTCTGAGGGCAGATTTGAACTCAGGTCCTCCTGACTTCAGGGTCGGTGCCCTATTCACTGTGCCACCTATATTTATATATCATACTGTAGGAGAGAAATGGGGGAGGGACACAGGTCAGATTCCTGGGGAATAGTGAGCCTCTTTGTCAGTGTGACTGTCCCCAATCACTAGTGGCTAATTGGAAAGTCACCAACATGGAGCATAATGTCTGTCATATTTTTTTTAATGCTACCTAGACTACCTCTATTGATAGACAGAGATACTCCTTCTACAATTTATATTCTTAGAGAGTTGCCTTGGGGATACTGAGAAGTTCAAAGATTTGCTCAGAGTCTCATAGCCAGTGTCAAGGCAGGCCTTGAACCTGAGCCCTTTTCACTGCCATTCCATGTCCAAAAGGCAGCCCTCATCCAGTGTTTTCCCTGTTGTTATTTGTCCTTCATTCTTGAAGAGGACGTCACCAGGGTGATGTCTTATCTTGTGAGTGAATTGGATTTGAGATTTCATGAATGTTCATTGAAGTTGAAAAACAACTATATCCCTAAGATGGGATGGGGAGACAGTTCCTGCCCATTCTAGCCCCACCCTCTCCTTTTCCAAGACCAGTCTTGTGATTTCTTCCCAGATTCCCTGCTTTTCCCATACCAGAATTCCTATCGTGGCTCTGCTATTCATGGAATCCCAACATCTCTGAGTTGACTGAGGGAATTCAGAGACTATTTTATTGAAAATATATTATATTTTATTCATCTATAATATTAACTTCTCACAATATTAATGTTAATATAGTGATATTAATATAATAGTATAGTTAGTAGGATATATTATATATTAGTATGATTATGTTACATATTCACAATTTATGTGTGATTTTTATATATTTATGATTTATATATAATGATATATTATATTAACAATATATTACACATATTACATATGTCATGTTAATACAATGATGTTGTAAATCATAACTTTAAATCCTACACAGAGGTGGGGAACCTGTGGACTCAAGGTGACATATGGTCTTCTTGGCCCTCAGGTGCAGCTTTTTGACTGAGTCCAAGTTTTCTAGAATAAATCCTTTTCTTAAGGGGTTTGGGTCTGTGAAGTTTGGATTCAGCCAAAGGGCCACACTTAAGGACTAGAAGGCCACATGTGGCTTTGAAGTCACAGATTCCCCACTCATGTGTATGCATTTTATGCATCCTTTTATTGAACAAAAATTCCCCATTTATTCTCAGCCACAGTAATATCAATAGCAGCCCTACCCCACTAAGGCAGAACACCGAAATATTTCTTTTTTTCTTTTTTTTTTTTAGTGGCAAGGTGATAGAGAGTATTTTCACAATTTCTTTAGAGCTCATTCTAACCCAACTTGTAGCTGAACAGGAGCCCTTCTACATCATCTTCAACAGATAATCACCCAGCCCCTATTTGGTCATCTAGTAACCAGTGATATAGACATTACCACCTCCCAGGTAGTTTACTCTGCTTTGCTCTGTGAATATGAAGAAAGGGTTTGTTTTTTTTTAAGTTGTTTTGTATGCATTGTACTATGACAGGTGTTATCTGGAAAATGGACTGCATTTCATACAGGTGTGTCAAATAGTATTCAAATAGCCTGGAATCATGTCACACTCTTTATTATTTCACAGAGCTACGTGTGCCCCTAGGAAAATGGAGGAGAGCTGAGCCTTGTCATGATCACTGCTTTGCTCAGTAATCCCCTCTTAATCCCCAGGATAAATTTCCACCTGAGTGCCTAAAATGGCTTTGTCCAGCCCTGGCTTGTGGCAGGTATGAATAGAATGACTGTTAGTGACACTGAATTGTGATGCAATGTCCACTGAATCCTAAGTCTACGGTTCTTTTAGTCTGACAGCAGATGGAAACCTAGCCTTGGAATAAATGAGAGGATGACCTGACTGTACAGTGGTTTTTTCATGTTCTGCATGCAAGATACCTTTTTCAATGGTAGGGCTATACTGCCATCTTGTGGTTAGAGAGATACCTTGCTGGGTTCCCTCTAGGAGAGGTTCTTGGTAATAAATGAGGTATAAGGAGTAGACCCCGACAGATGGAGAGTGCTTTACAAGTCTCCTGCCCCCATAACTTTACCTCCAGACTATCTAGAACCATAAATAATCCAGTAGAAATCCAGAACTCCCAGCAGAGTGTGATATCTATCCATCTATTTATCCTACAAATGCAAAATAAAAAAGAACTTAGTGGTTCTAGGCTACTGGTTAGCAAGACCTGACAATGTAACATCAAGAAAGATGACTGTCTTTCTATACCTCAATATTCCATTCTAATAACCTCTTACTACCATCACCTCCCCCCCACCTTACCATTTGACCACACAAAGATATTAAAAGTTATAAAACCAATCAAAATATTAATGAAGACATAAATTAATTCAACCAACACACACAAAGAACCCAGCGCTAGGGGCTGTGCAGGATAAATGTAGATAAAACACAGTCCGTACCCTAAAGGAATTTATAGAATTGTCATACGGAAAGGGTTTTGCAAATCTTTCAAATGTGCTTTAGAAGTGTGAGATAATGCTAGGTGACACAATGGATTGAGCACTGGACCTGGAATCAGGAAGACCTGAGTTCAAATCTAGTCTCATACATATACTAGTTATGTGACCCTGGGAAAGTCACCTACCCTCTATTTGCCTCAGTTTCCTCATCTGTAAAATGGAGACAATAATAGCATCTCCTGCTCTTTGTAAACCTTAAGTACCATATCAACGCTAGCTAGTTATGATGATAAATTTCAATAGATCCTTCTCATTTTTTATGGAGCTCAGGTAGTAATGGTCCTGGGGAAATCTGCTTTGTTGTTTATGGTGATGCTGAGCTGTTTCAGTCACATCTGACTCTTCATGACCCCATTTGGGGTTTTCTTGGCAAAGATACTGGAGGGGTTTGCCATTTCCTTCTCCAGCCCATTTTACAGATGAAAGAAATTTGCTATCTCACTATTGTTCTTTTACATTTAATTTGATTAATATTTATTAAGATCTGGTTTGAGTAGTATTTGTTTATTCTCATCTCTATGCTCGGTGGAACTCAGCTAGAACCAGTCCTGGGATAAGCGTCTAGCCTGATATTATTCTTTTAGGTTTATTGAACAGAGAGATAAAAGAACTTTTTTTAAATAGAAAGAAAGCTCTCTAGGCTGCAGAGACTATCTTCTCTAGACTCACTTAGACCATGTTTGGGACAATTCCAGTAGCCAAGAGTACAATTCCACCGCTGGATTTCACATTGAAGAAGACCCTGCCCCAAGGCCCCTTCCTTAGACAGGCTGGTTCCTCCCTGAATCTCCATGTTAAGAAGAAAAGGGCCCAGATCAGTTACATTTTCATTTCTTTCTGAACTTTCTCTACTATGCCCTCTTTATAGGTACATTCTCCTCACATACTCCTTACTCCCTGCTTCCCTCCTCCAACACTTCTCAACTTTCCTTTGTGTGTGTGTCTTTTCTCTTTAGAATGTAAGCTCCTGGAGGCAGAGCCAAGATGGCAGAGTAAAAGCAGGAACTTGCTTCAACTCCTGCTCCAACCACCTCTAATACTGGTTAAAAAAAAAACTCTAAACAAATTTTAGAGCTACAGAACCCACAAAGTGACAGAGAAAACCAAATCTCCCACTGAAGGCAGCCTGGCAAGCTAACAGGAAGAATCTAGCACACCACACTGGAAGCCAAGCACAGTTCTGCATGAGCCACCTGGGCCCAGACCCAGGGCAGCCTGACCAGTGGCACAGACCATCTGAAGCAGACTTCAGGAGAGTAAATCATCAGCAGGTGTGGTGGTTTCCAGACTTCTCAACCTATAAATGCCAAAAGAAAGTAAAAGGTCGGTGGGGAGTTCTGTTGGAACTGGTGATGGAGGAGTGTGGTCCGGCCCCTGCCCTCAGTGAGGCGTGGTGGCTGCAGCTGCTGCTACATGGCTGCCTTCATAGCTCCTGGGCTGCAAATCATAGGGAGGATCAAGTGACCATTCAGAGGGTAATCACTCTTGCTTTGACCTGCTTGGATCTGGGTCACAGTCTTGGGCAGTGGTCCTGGGGTGAGGAATGCCCACGTGCCAAAGTTTGTGAGGGCTATAGAGAAGATGACCTCCTCATAGCTCTGGCAACTGTGAAAAGCCCAGCAATTTGGGACACAGCTCTTTCCACTCTGGAAACAGAGTTCTACCATGGCAAAGAGCTCAAAAGTCAAGTAATTGGCTTGCAAGATGAGCAAGCAGAGGAAGCATAATCAGACCATAGAATCATTTTTGGGGGACAAAAAGGATCAAAACACAGAACCAGAAGAAGACAATAAGGTCAAAACTCCTGCATTAAAAGCTTCCAAGAAAAATATGAACTATTTACAGGTCATGGAGGAGTTCAAAAAGGATTTTGAAAATCAAGTAAGAGAAGTGGAGGAAAAATTAGGAAGAGAAATGAGAATGATGCAAGAAAATCATGAAAAGCAAGTCAACATCCTGCTAAAGGAGACTCAAAAAATACTGAAGAAAATAACACCTTAAAAAATAAACTAACTCAAATGGCAAAAGAAGCCCAGAAAGCCAATGAGGAGAAGAATGCCTTAAAAAGCCAAATTGCCCAGATGGAAAAAGAATTTCAAAAGCTCATTGAAGAGAATAATTCCTTTAAAATTATATTGGAGCAAACAGAAGCTAATGACTTTATGAGAAATCAAGATACTATAAAACAGATCCAAGCAAACAAAAAAATAGAAGGCAATGTAAAATATCTCATTGGAAAAACCACTGACCTGGAAAACAGATCCAGGAGAGATCATTTAAAAATCATTGGACTACCTGAAAGCCATGATAAAAAAAAAGAGTCTAGAAATCATCCTTCAAGAAATTTTCAAGGAAAATTGCCCTGATTTCTAGAATCAGAGGGCAAAATAGAAATTGAAAGAATTCACCAATCACCCCTT
>JAQQSU010012232.1:0-11974 GCA_028627135.1 Pseudochirops cupreus
AATAAAATGGAGAAAACTTGATGGTCTGGCATTAAATCCACGATTCTATGACCTCAGGAGTCATTTGATCCAATCCAAGAATTCCCCCATGGCATACTTAACAAATGGTCATCTTAGCCTTTGCTTAGACACCTCCAAGGAAAGAGTACCCATTATCTCCCAAGGCAACCATTCCACCTTTGGACAGCTTTCATTGGTAGGAAGGTTTTCCTGCCCATCAAGATTAAATTGATCCCTTTAAAGCTTCCAACCATTACTCGATTGACCAAGGCCAAACAGAACACATCCAGTTCTTTTTTCATATGGCAGACCATCCTGAAGGTCCTAAGATGGCGGAACAGAAGGAAGCAATGTGACTCAGCTCTGTCTCACCATTAGACAATAGATAAGATTGGGTTCACTTTAAGGTGAACTTTTCACTTGGTGAAAGGTTTCACAAAATGAAAGTGAAAGATTTTGTACAAGAAACTCAGTCTTAAATTGAAGAAATGCCCTAAAAGATGGAAAAAAAAAACCCAACACCTAAAAACTCTTTTTTTTTTTGGAACACTTAAAAACTCTTACTGACTGTGTGACTCTGGACAAGTCGCTTAACCCTGTTTGCCTTTGTTTCCTCATCTGTAAAATGAACTGGAAAAGGAAAGGGCAAATTAGTCCACTATCTCTGCCAAGAAAATCACCAATGGGGTCACAGAGAGTTGGGCAGGGCAGAAAAACTGAGCAGCCTACCAGTGAAATCCCAGGTCTAGCTCCCATCTTCACTTTTGTAAGTATTGCCTCCCTCATGCAGAAGGCAAGCTTTCATCTTTGGATCCCTGGCATTTCGGCTGGCCTGAAACACAATAGGTGCCTAACTGATGTTTAGTGTTACTGCTTGTTATTATGATGCCTTCTTTCAGGCCATGTGGGTCATGAGCCCCAGATCTAGAGCTGAAAGCCACCTCAGAGATCACTCACTCCAACCTCTTCATTTTACTGACCTTCCAGCCCCTGTGTAATAACATCACAGCCTTTTTGTGTTCCTAACACTTAGCACTGGGCCTGGCACGTTGTTGTCACCATTCTGTCGTTCAGACGCTTCCTGACTTTGCTGATTCTGGCTACAAACCAGCACTCTCCTCTGAACTGAACTTGGCCTCCTTCGAGCCCAGCATTTCTCTTCACTGTCATCTATTAATCCCTCTTAATGTGTTCTCAGCACCGTATATTATGGCATGCTAAGTTCCACCAGAGATGTGCGACTGAACATTGGGTTAAATAATTACAGGAAGCCTGGGAGGAAGGGCTTTCCAGACCTTCTTGAAGGTTCAGAATATGGTGTTGTTTGAGGTTCTGTTTGGCCAAAGTAGATTGTGTAAAAGTAATAATGGTTGTTGTTGCCCTGCAGTAAAAGAAAAGGCTGGATAAATAGGGTGCTGCTTTACTGTGACCAGCACAGTTGTGTGGCCCAGCTGAGTAAAGAGAGAGACTGGGATGTATTCTATAGTGTACTTATTATAGAACCATTTCATACAGAGCCAAGATACAAGAAAATCATAAGGCTTATATTTCCTGTAGCAGAAATTCTTAAGTAACCAGAATGTAAGGACACTCCTTTGGAATCGACCCCTGCCTACCCCAGCCTAAGGCTAATTATTCATTAAGACTTCATCCTAGTGATGAGGTGTAGGCTCTGGGACCCACCTTGAGTTCTCCTTGAGCCTGAACTTCAAAGGCTTCAAGGGGGGGTCCCAGAGCCTACACCTCATCCTAGGGCCATGTCCAGAGGCACAAGACTTGCTAATTAACTACCCTGAATTTTCCTTAGTTATTCATAGGACCAATGGAGGCACAACAAACAAGATTATACTCCTCCTGCATATTTGCCTAGTGACCTCATAGAAGAGGGGAGCATTTCCTTAATGGGGCTGGGGGACCCCTGAAAGTCTAGTCTACTACATTGCTTGATTTGATATAAGATTTGATAATATCACAGGACTCTTAACTTCACCTGGAACAGCAGATCAAGTGCTGAGAGTTGGCAAGACCTGACTTCAAATCCAGCCTGATACTGATTGACTGTGTGACCTTGGGCAAGTCACTTAATTTCTATTTGTCGTTAGTTTCCTCATCTATGAAATGGAGAGTATAGTAGTACCAACCTTTGGGGTTGTTTTGAGGATCAATTTAAGAATGTAAAGCACTTTGCACAACCCTAAAGCTCTACACAGATGGTAGCTTTTCAATCATTATACAATTTGTAGTCACTCAAGGTCTTTGAATGTCAAGACCAGATCTGTATAGAAGAAAGAGTGCTGGCAGCAATGTGAATAATGGATTGGAAGGAGAAGAAGAGGGACTTGAAAAGTACAAAGATCTCCCTGGCTCTAAACCAGAAGTACTACATTCTCCACCCTTCCACTGATTAAATGTTTATTTTGTTGAGGAGGAAGTGGCCATTGTCCTGGAAAACCCTCTGGCTCTTTTCTGTTTCCTGGAATCCAGGTGGTTATAATTCTGAGCCCCAAGTTAAGTTTCATTTTTCATTTGAGACTCATACTGCAGAAGTTTGCAGAATAACAAAGCTATGAGATTCTTTAGTTCATGTAATTCTCCACTTTCATCCAGAGAGGCCCAGAGACAAGCAGAGCTGAACTCCCAACAGCCTCAGAAATAATGGAGAAAGGATGCTTGGGAAAAGTTTTCATGTTCTTCCCTCAGGCCATGTGGGTCATGAACCTCAGACCTAGAGCTGAAAGTCCCCTCAGAGATCACTGACTCCAATCTCTTCATTTTACTGATCTTGCAGCCCCTTGTGTTAATGATGAGGTGTAGGCTCTGGGACCCCCCCTTGAGCTCTCCTTGAATCTTTGGGGTACAGGCTCTGGGAAACCCCTTGAAGTCTGCTTGAATCTTCCCACTTGGTGAGGCATTTGCAGAGGCCATAAGTAATTCCTTGTGGCTGGGCCCAAACCTGTGTTACTAGCCTGGCCCTCCATTGTCCATCTGCTTCCCACCCTTGAGCCTATCAAAATACCAATCCACTCTTGCATTGATCTCATTGACTCCTCCTGAAGACCCTCCCCAAACTCATTACTGGACTCTGACCTCATTGACTCCTCCTGAAGACCCTCCCCAAACTCTTCCTCTAGACCACCCCTAGATTCCTCTGTATATAAGAATCCTATCTCCCTTCCATGGGGGGGGGGGGGTGAGAGTGACACAGAAGGCCCTAGCACAGACTTGCTCTGTGACAGCGCCATAGAGGCTTTTTTTAGCACAGATTTGCTCTGTGTCCAGTACAGGCGAACTTTTAATAAACTTTACTTTTCCTTGGCTGAGAAGACTTGAGTGAAATTCTTTCCGCAGGACCTAGCATGTTGGTATTTTGGGGTCTCAAGAGAGAGATTATAATTATATAATTAATAATTAATTATATAATATATATAATATAATTATATAAT
Source organism: Pseudochirops cupreus (assembly GCA_028627135.1). Classification (NCBI taxonomy): domain Eukaryota; kingdom Metazoa; phylum Chordata; class Mammalia; order Diprotodontia; family Pseudocheiridae; genus Pseudochirops; species Pseudochirops cupreus. Next base: position 3,444 of record JAQQSU010012232.1, read on the forward strand.
AATATATATAATCTCTCTCAAGAGAGAGATTATAATTACCCTCTTACTGGGTAATTCTCTTCATTATAACATCACGGCCTTTTTGTGGCCCTAACACTTAGTACCGGGCCTAGCACATTGTTGTCACCATTCTGTCATTCAGACACTTCCTAACTTCGAGGACTAGTCCATAGAGTTTTCTTGGCAAAGATATTGGAATGGTTTGCTGTTTCTTTCTCCGGTGTGTTCTCAATTTACAAAAAAGGAAATTCAAGTCACAGGTTAAGTGACTTGTCCAAGGTCACACAGCTAGCAAGTGTCTGAAGTCAGATTCCAATTCAGGTTTTCCTGACTCCAGGCCCAGTGCTCTATCCACTCTATCACCGTACCACCTAGCTGTCTCAGAGTAGCTGGCATATCCCAGGTGCTTAGTAAATATTTATTGACTGGTAGATATTGACTCTCAGGGTTCTGAGACCTGTAAACTAGGAGACAATAGCTCACCCAGTAGCAGCTTCCAAAACTCTAGACTCAGTAATCTGGTTAATGGAGAGCATCAGAATTAGGAGGGAGCTTTGGGACCACCTAGGGTAAGCTCCATCAATTTATAAGTAAGGAAACAGAGGCCAAGGAGATACTGAGACAAGTCCTGGGTTACACAGAAAGTAGCAGAACTTGAGTCTGAGTTCAGAGCTCCTCCCCATTTTGGTTCCACTCCGTTTTCTGTTCTACTGCCCATCCTCTGAGACTGGACTTATTTAAATTCATTTGGTTTCCTGAAAGGAAAAGTTTATAGTTAAAACCTTCCAGGGCTGGGTGGCAGGAGTAGATGAAGTGCTAAGTCTGGAGGCAGGAAAACCTGAATTCTTGCCTCACACACTGCCTAGGTGTGTGACCCTGGGCAACTCACTTAACTTGTCTGTTTGTTTCCTCATTTGTAAAATGTAAGGGCTCCACGAATACATCTGTGAACTCCTGCCCTTTCCCCTCCCCTGTCATTGTTGTGAGGATCAAATGAGACAATATTTGTAAAGTGCTTGGAATATGGTAGGGGCTAATAAATGCTTGTTTTCTTGGTTTCTAATTATTTCTTAATCTGTTTGACTTTCTTAGGGTACATTACTGGTAATGATATTTCTGGATAAGAAAAAAAGTATGTTCATTTAGAGCAGTGGTTCTCAACCTTCCTAATGTCGCGACCCTTTAATACAGTTCCTCATGTTGTGGTGACCCCCAACCATAAAATTATTTTTGTTGCTACTTCATAATTAATTTTGCTACTGTTATGAATCGTAATGTAAATATCTGATATGCGGGATATATTTAAATTGAACATAACCCGCAGGTTGAGAACTGCTGATTTAGAGAATTTTTAAAAATTTAGGCACTCTTCTCATATCCATTTTCTCTCCCACTCCTCCCCAAGTCAGCTCAATCTTTGAGGGTAGTTTGAAAATAGCCCATTTCAAAAGAAAAGTCAGTGGGTAGGTCTATTCTATAGCAGACACATCAGCCATGAAACTTGGTGACTACTGAAATGAACTGAATGATTTTTTTTTCTTTCCTTGGCTTTCCCCCTTCATTTTGATCTACCAAGGGATAGCATTATAAAAGAATTGAAACAAAAAGAACAAAGAATGATTCATCCAGGAACTCTCTGAATAAATTTCACTTAAGGTTTTCTGTTTGCATTTTTGGTAATGTAAAATGTAAAAAGTCATTATTTAATAGAGTAGAGAGACAAGAGAAGTGACCAAATGCTTGTGTCTGTTCTGAAAGCTGAGTAAGGTCTGTGAATGCAGTTCTATGGTAACACAGTGTGAAACTTTACTGGCTTGGTTATTTCTTTACTGGTCACAGGTTGCCTTGGACAAAGAATTCTTCCCCTCCCAAGTGGTCAGATAGAGAGCATTGTGAGATGTAATATGGATGATTTTGATTATATTAAACTTTAAAAGTTGTGCACAAACAAAACCAATGCAGCCAAGATTAGAAGGAAAGAAAAAAAAAAGATTAGAAGGAAAATAGAAAGCTGGGGGAAAGTTTTTTACAGCAAGTGCTTCTGATAAAGGCCTTATTTCTCAAATATATAGAGAAATGAGTCAAATTTATAAGAATACAAGGCATTCCCCAGTTGACAAATGGTCAAAGGATATGAATAGGCTATTTTCAGATGAAGAAATTAGTCATATGAAAAAATGCTCTAAATCACTATTGACTAGAAAAATGCACATTTAAACAACTGTAAAGTACCACCTCACACCTATCAGTTTGGTTAATATGACAGAAAAGGAAATTGATAAATGTAGGAAGGAATGTGGGAAAATTGAGACACTAACACATTGTTGGTGAAGTTGTGAACAGATCCAACCATTCTGGAGAGCAATTTGGAATTATGTCCAAAGCATCATAAAAATGTGCATACCCTTTGACCTAGCAATACCACTATGTGTACAAACATATTAGCAGTTCTTTTTGTGGTGGCAAAGAATTGGAAATTGGGGAGTGACTAAACAAATTGTGGTATATAGTTGTGATGGAATATTATCTTGCTATAAGAAATGACAAGCAGGATGGTTTCAGAAAAATCTGGAAAGACTTATATGAACTGATGCATAGTGAAGAGAACAGAACCAGGAGAACGTTGTACACAGTAACAGCAATATTGTTTGATGATCAGATGTAAATGACTTAGCTATTCTCAGCAGTACAAAAATCTGAGACAATTCCAGAGACAGAACTGATAGAGTCTGAATGGAGATCAAAGCATACTATTTTCACTTTATACATGTGTGTTTTGTTTGTGTTTTCTTTCACACGACCAATACGGAAATATATTATATATGATTACACATGTATAACCTATATCAAATTACTTGCCATCTGGGGGGAGAAGAGGGCAGATAGAGAATTTGGAAATTAACATTTTGAAAAATGAATGTTAGAAATTGTTTCTACATTTAATTGGAAAAAAAAGAAAATAGTTTGGTTCCTCCTCCATTTTTTTAACATTTAATTTTTTTTAAAAAGAGAATCCTTCCAGACAGAAGTCATTTCCATATAATGACCACCAAAAGGGGAAAAAAAAAGGGTAGTCAGGAATGACAGATGTAATGCACCTGGGCCATCCAGACATCCATGTTATGAACCCTACTGGTCCCTCTGAAAAAAAAAGTTAAAAAATTAATTATACACTTTGCTGTGTCTGTTTGTATGTAGGAGGATTTCTCTTACTATTTTTTAAGGTCAAGTAAGCAGCAGGATTGCAAAATCTTCTCTCAGTTGGTGTAGAGTTTGGGTGGGGAGGAAGCTAGTGATATATGGTATAACTGTGACTCAGGCATCTGGAAAATGCTTTTAAGGACCAGGCCTGACCTGGGAGATCTGGAACAGATCTCCCACCTCTGCCGCCCAATTCTGCTACCCAATAATTGCAGTTACTTGCAACTTAAAAGCTTTCAAGTCACTTTACTCCAGAAACAAATGATTTCATAACTCATTTTACAGATGAGTGATCCCAGGCCCCCCAGAGGGGTGACTTGAATAAAATTATGCAGCTATTAAGTGATACAGTCAGGATTCTAGTTCACATCACCAGATTCTGGATCTAGCAAATTTCCCACTATCCCAATCTCTTTGAGCCTCAGTTTCCACATGTTTATAGGGAGGGGAAAGCCATATGTCCAGGACAAATCTGGGATTTGATTAGTTCCAGTTTTCCTTGCCCAGATCCTAGATCATCTAGGAGCATAAAAAGTCCCAGCTGCATAGAATTCAGATCTCTCTGACTACATGGATGCCTATGACCATGAGTCACCAAACCCCAATGGCATATTGATGAGACACATTTCCCCTTGCATCCTTGCGACATATTCTTGCTTTGTTAGGACAAAGTCATACTCTTTTGTTCAATGTTCAATGAGTTGTCCATACCCCATTTTGTCCAAATATGGATCTTGAACTAAGAAGGTGCTGGCATTAGATCTGTGCCTGTAGCAGATAGGCAGTATTTGAGAGTGGAAAAAGCCCTGGTCCAGCACTGGGTTCAAATCCAGTGTCCATCACTTGCTGCCAGAGTGACCTTGGGCAAAGCCTCTCCAGGTCTCTGGTAAAATGAGGGGGTTGGGCCACACGGCCTATGGTAGACCTTTCAGTAGTAAATCTCCAGTTCTCTGGTCTAATTTTCAAAAGTAACAGCTGTTGGAATGTTTCAGACATTGGGATGGGTGACTGGGCTATGCTATCAAGACCCTTTGAAGTGGAATCTGAAAACCTCTCAGAGGTTCCTCTTATCTGGGACCTCCCCAATGCACTTCTGGTCAGCTTTTCTGTGGCTTTAACTTCATGATTTTTGCTTCTAGTCATGTTTCCCTTTTCTTTTTCTTGCTTAGCTGTTTCATTTCAGGGTTTCAGTTCTGTTGAGTCAGCTAAGACTTTTAGTCTTAAGAGGCTTAGTGTTTGGAGCCCTAGGGCTCACGTTGTCCACCCTGCTCATTTTGCAGATGAAGAGACTGAGGTCACGTAGATGGACATTTGTCAGCGATGGAGTCTGCCTTTCACATGGCTCTTCCCTTCATCCTTGGGAGTGGGCAAACCTCCTGGTCATACTAGCTAATAATCCTAGACCCCACAAGTTTCTGCCATCACCAGCAATTTTCTGTGCCTGTTCCCAAGCTGGCCTCCAGTCACTGATTACTCTGGCCCTGCCCAGTCTGAACATGTCTCTCCCCTGTCAGTCTCTGTAGCAGCTATTCACCAGTCCAAGCTCTTGTCTCCTGCCTGCTCTGACAGCTTGGAAGATGATTTCACTGGGTACTGGTGACTGTTGTCTGGAGAGCTGGTATCTCAGGGTCGGAAGGTGGCAATTTGGGATGGGAAAAATAGTGCTAGATTTCTGAGATCTCTGCAAGGACCTGGGCTGGTTCAAAACACACTTCTAATTCTCATTAGCCTTTGATCCTGGCCAAGTCTTTTAGCCTGTATCTGAATCTCATTTCCTTATCTATGACAACGGCATATTCAGCAATTGCTCATCAGACCTAAGGAGACAGATATATGCCATACTTACCTAATACCACCACCACCTTGACCACCATCTTTCTTCATATCTAATACCACCATCTTGACCACCATCTTTCTTCATACACTGATGGAGCCAGCCTAGGATGCTGAATCCAAGAGCCTTGGGAATAGCAGTGTCCTCCAACCACCAGATTTGCTTTGAACCTAGTTGCTGTAGCCATTATTGAGGAGAGATATCATTGTGAAGAAGGAGCCCACCTTCCTCATCCTCACCAGCAGCACATTTGAGAAAATCAAGTGAGAGAATACATGCAAAGTACTTGGAAAATCTCAAAGGGTTCTCGAAACACCAGGTATTTGGGTTTTTAAATCTTATCTTTATTGCTCTCTTTTGATTTTAAATAATCTTGATCCTCATTTTTAAAGAAATCTTTCCTCCCCAACTCAGAGAGCCTTGTAAAAAGGGAAGAAGAAAGAAATAGTTCCTGAAAGCCAGTCGACTTCATTAGCGGTATCATCCACACCTGGAGTCCCCCACGTCTGATAAGAGAGCAAAGACCCTTCCCCAAGGTCAGATTTGGTCATCATTATTACATAGAATCAGTTTCTGTTTACAATGTTGTCATCATTGTGTATATTATTTTATTTCTTCTTTCACCTTCTATCAGTTGAGAGAAATCTTGCCATGTTTCTCTGAATTCTTCAAATTAATTTTTCTTTCAGAACTATAATATTGAATTGCATTTTTCATGTGCCGCAATTTGTTATCCTGTATATATTGTGTCTGTGTAGAGTTGTTTTTATATTGTCTTCCTCATTAGACTGTGAGCGCCTCAAGGGTAGGAGCTACTAGGGCCTTTCTTTGTATCCCTAGCACTGTCTGGTATATAATAGGAGCTTAATAAATGCTTGTCAACTTGACCATTCCCCACCTGATGGTGCCAGCCATTATGATGAATCTACATTAATCCTTCCTCTGCTCAATAAACTCCAATGGCTACCAGTCTAGGATCAAATATAAACTCCTCTGTTTAGCATCGAAAACTCTTTTAGATCTGACCCCATTTTAACATTTCTTGTCTTTTTGTACATTACTTTTTTTTCAAGTGCACTATGGACCATTCCAACTAGCCTTCAAGCTATTCCTCACATGTGGCATGTTACCTGTTGGTTCATATCTTTTCATAGGCAACAGTCTCATACCTGGAAAGTTTCTCCTCCTTACCTCCGACTCTCAGACTCTCTAGTTCCCTTCAAATATGAGCTCAAATGATGCTCCCTACATAAGACCTTTACTGATCTACCCAGCTTGCTAGTATCTCCCTCTGAAAAAATTACCTTGTACTGTGTGTATTTTGTATGAGTTTATATGGGTACAGACTGCCTCCTTTAGTAGAATCTAATTTCCTTGAGGTCAGGAACGTTTTCACTTTTGTCTTCATGTCCCCAGTGCTTATTCCTGGCAAGTAGAAAGTGCTTAGTCAATACATGCTCATTGATTGGTTCTGATAAGGCAAATTTCATTTCATACTAATAATGCTGATAATGATGATGGGAACCCAATGACCGTACCTCCTATCTGGGCACTCCTGCAAAGGAATAAGGAAAAGAATCCAAGTCAGAACAAAATGAAATTGGGCTAACAACATGGACCTGGGTTTCCTTGTTGTTTTATAGACACTAAATTCAAAACCAGAGGGAAAAGAAAATTACTCAAATTAGGAATAAGGAAGAAGAGATGATGATTGCTGATGGAACTGAACACTTTCTCGCAAAATGTAATTCAACACATTTTCAGTAATCAGCTACCGGTGAAAAGATTCTTGAGAAGAAGTGGTGGTTGGATATGAACTCATAGCTATGACTGGGGCGGGGGGGCGATGAGAGCTGGCTGTGCTCTCTTCTTGGCTGGAAATCCCCAGCAACTGAAAAAGTAAACATGTCACAAGGTGCTGGCTTGCTCAATTAGAAAAGTAAGGTTTTAAGAGAAGTACTATTGAGTAGAGCATAAGACAATGAAGTATGGCAGTTGGGTGCTTACTAACTCTCTGACCTGGGGCATATTATTAACTCTTTCGTTATGTGAAAATAAGGACAATAATAGGACTTATCTTTCAGTTGTGAGAGGTAGCAATGAATAGAGCTCTGGACTTGGAGTCAGGATGATCTGAGTTCAAACCCAGCCTCAGACACTTATTAGCTGTGTGGGCTAGTCACTTCATCCTATTTGCCTCCATTTCCTCATCTGTAAAATAAGTTGGAGAAGGAAATGACAAATCATTCCAGTATCTTTACCAAGAAAACTGCATGGACTTGTCCATGGGGTCCCAGAGTTGGTCATGGCTGAATGACTGAACAACAACTCTGCTGTGAAGCTGCAATGAGATTGTGTCTGAAAAATGCTTGGCAAACCTTAAAGCATTATAGAGATAGGAGCATTTACTAATGGAGATGGATCAGGACCAGGTATATGCTGGTAAATGTTCAACATCTGGTTCTCAAAACAGGACAACACGCTTTGAAGTTTAAGACATATCGACATTCTCTTATCACTTTCTCATGTCTATACAATCCACAAAGCAGTAAATCAAATCATGTCACGTTTGCCAACAAATCAATACCAGTTGGCTGCAGCACGCCCCTGCTTCAGACTATTGTTTTAGAGCAAAGTTCCCCAAATGGTCAATCTTATCTCCCAGCAGAGAAGCAATGGGTGTCACTGGTTACTTTTCTGGCGATCACTTTGGACTTTGAATAAACGGTAAAAATTTGAGCGTGTATTTGACAGATCTCTACTCCTTCTCTTATCTGCTTTGCCTGAGGACTCAGTCCTCCAATGCTTTTCTGAACCCAAGCAGGCAAATAGAAACTGCTTCCAACTGGATCCAACCTCCACGTGGCATTTATGAAAGCTTCACTGTTCCTTTGTTCCTATCTCAGTCCAGATTCACACTCTCAGATTGGCTCCAGGCCCAGCTGACTTCTGGGAATAGAGAAACAAGGCCTTACTAGCTCTGCTTATATTTTGGCAGAGTACCACAATTCTTTAGTCTCTTTTGTTACTCACTTTTTGCTTTTTCTCTATTTTCTTCAGTTATCCCTTTTCCCCAAGAATATGCCCTCAAAATCTAACTCCTTACTCTAGGTTTTTGAGGGTTTTTTGCCTTTTGGAGGGGGAAGGCAAGGCAATTGGGGTTAAGTGACTTGCCCAAGGTCACACGGGTAGTAAGTGTTAAGTGTCAGAGACCACATTTGAATTCAGGTCCTCCCGACTCTGGGGTTGGTGTTGTATTCACTGCACCACCTAGCTGTGGCTATTCTATCTTTTCTTATTTGCTTCAGCCAACTGACCTACAACACATATGGCTAAGAAAAAAGCTAAGAGGGGGGCGGAGCCAAGATGGCGGCGTAGCAGCAGCAACACATGGCAGCTCTCACATAGCCACCCCAAAATACCCATAAAATAGGGCTCTAAACCAATCCTGGAACTCCAAAACGCACACAAAGATACTTCCCACTAAAGTCAGCTC
>JAQQSU010012233.1:0-11974 GCA_028627135.1 Pseudochirops cupreus
TCTAACTGCTCTTCTCACCTTTCTTTTGTTCTAACTGCTGTACTCACCTTTCTTTTCTACTTGTTTATATGGTACATCAGGGACTATGATTTTAGAGTTCAAATGTCACAAGTCCACTGTCATTGACAGAGAAGAGTGTTGGAGAAATCTTGACAGATCTTTTCAGACATTCACCTGGTCACTGTCCTTTCACTTTCATTCTTAAATGTCCTCAGGTTGTCTGCCTTTGCTGAGTCTCTTTCCAAGTTTCCAGCAAAGCTATTTTTCTTCTACTTCTTCTTGTCACTATCCTCTTCCATAACAAATTTTAAAACAGGCTTATTAAATATTCTCTGAGATTAATATGGACATCTACTTATAGATGAGGCCATTTCTAGGTTCTTTTCATTTTCTCATTGTAGTGATTTATTTTCTTTCATTAAACATCATTGGAAATGGTAGTAGCTTTTGTTGATGTCTTTTTATACTTTTTATTCATTTCCAATTTAAACAATGTTGTTCTTGTTGTTCAGTCTTGTCTGCCTCTTTGTACCATCATTTGAGATTTTCTCGGCAAAGATTGGTTTGCCATTTTCTTCACCAGCTCATTTTACAGATGAGGAAACTTGAGGTAAACCGAGCTTAGTGACTTGCCCAAGGCTACACAGCTAGTGTGTGAGGTGGGTTTTGAACTTAGGAAGATGAGTCTTCCTGACTCCAGGCCCAGCACTCTATTCACTGTGGCACCACCAGCCTTCCTGATTTAGACAGTAGCTTGTCTAAATAGATTGGAGATGCCACAATCCATGTCATCCTGTTTTATTTTTTTAATCTTTTCTTTAACTTAGTGTTGATTTTGATATTTGCTCCAACAAGTTAGTGGCTTATTGGTACACAGCTGATTTGGAAAAGACACTCACATCTGTAATCAGTTATATTTCTTTGCTACTGAAATAGAATGTTTCTTTTTGTGTGTGACGTTTTGGGCATTTGCCATGTCTAGCACTTTTTGAAGGAAGTATTCAAGACGTATAGGCAGAAGATCACCATGTGATCTATCTGTCTTTGTCTTCCCTGTTGTAATTTACTTGTGAGCAATGTTTTCCAACCTGTTTTTGCTCTTATCCTCTATGTCCACTTTTGAATTTTAAGCAGTAAGTATTAAAGTACATGTGGACTCAATTTGGAGAGTCTTATCAAGTTCTTGATAGAATTTCTCTACATCCATATCCTTTGCAGCAAATATCACTTAAGCTGCAATTTTCATCATGGTGATTTTTCAAAAATGTTTAGCACTAGAATTTGAGGTGAATACTGTCCCATGAGAAGATGCTGCCTCTTGCCTTTGGGTGCACCAGAAAGCTAAATTCCTATACTATGGAGAAACATCAGGGAATTATTTTATGGATATTTTAATTGAATTTATTGAGACATTGCTTTTTAAAGTAAGAATAGAGGAGTAGTGGCATATATACTTTCAAAAGCAATGTTGATGGTAAAAATGTATTGTGTGACTCCCCAATCCTTGGTTGTGGAAATATTCATTTGTCTTCAACTAGTGCTTCTTTTCTTTCTGCAAGAAGACCCCTGTGGATATAAGCACACTAGATTTGTCACCTGAGTCTTTGAGCTAGAAAAAAAACCTTAGGAATTATCTACTCGAAACTCCTGCTACAGATAAAGAAACTAATCCTCAGAGATAATGAGTGACCTGCCCAAGTTTGCGTATGGAAATGGAGAAGGCAAGGCTAGAACCAACTCTGTAGACTTTTGGTACAGTGATCAGTATAGTTTCTTCATGCATTACTGTTTCCTGGGTGTGTGGAACTGAGCACATCACATAGAGTACATTAAACAGCAGAAAACTGTGCAAGAAAACTTGTTCTCTTTTTTGGGAGGAAGTTAGTTTGGGCAAGAAGCAGTCAAAGATGTGTGTATGCACACACATATATTTATGTATGTGTCCTATAGAGAAGCAAGTATATCTGAAGATAAATAGATATCTACTTGCCTTCTAATAGAATACCTGTCTCCAGGGAGATGAACCAGTCAGTAAATAAAAATTTATTAATGCCTATTATGTGTAGGCACTGCTAAGTGCTGGAGATAGAAAGAAAGACAAAGGACCAGTCCTTGACCTCAGAGATAAGAAACTGAATCAGGTGGGAGGAGAGAGAGGATATTTGCACTAGGGTCCTGATGAAGTCCGGCCACCAAGTAGGAAATTCTGGCCTGGGCTTCTTCCTTAAATAGACGATCTGGAAGGAGCCCTGCTATGTCAAAGAACTGTCTCTAGCATGTGAAAACTGTAATTTTATACAGAAGTGTGCCTTTCTCTAAGTATACACATAAGATTACATTACTCACACAAGTTAAGGTTTCTAACATAGGTATATCCATTACTCACAGGTAATCCAGTTTAATAACATGACTTTGAAACCAGAAACCAAACCTCTTTGGAGATATACCTCAAGAAATCTTGATTTAGACTCAGAAGTTCAGAAGGCCTAAGAAAAATGAACAGCTGAGGATTGGGAGGGGGAGTCAGGGCAGTGGAATCTCAGATAACTTCTTCTGTTGATATAATTATGTTTATTTGAAAGTTTAAACATTCCAAAGATTTTATAAGTGATATTTTTGTTATTGTTGTAATAGTATCATACTCCTTAATTTATATTTCCTTTTATTGGAAAGAAAACATTTTATTTATTAACATATGTATTCCAAGAACATCATATGAAATCAATTACTAATACAGTGTCCCAAAAGTCTTAGTTCGGTTTTATGCTATTAAAATTTATTAATGTTTAAAACTGCACTAAGATTGTTGGAATGGCAACCCTGTGTTAGTGTTGAAAGTACTAGGGACTGAATTGTATCAGAATAAGGGCATGGAATTTTAAAACGGTTGGCTTTCTTACTAATTACTGCCTGGAGTCTCTGCAGTCTGTATTTGAAACCACTAACCCAAATATTAATCAGATGCAGTGAGCTATGTAGTTGTTCTTTTAAAATAAGCATTTAAGAAAGAGGCTGGACTGTGGCAGCCTAGGAATCTCAAAAGCAACCCTGATTGCCACAATGAGCTAACCCCTCATCAGCTCTCAGTTGTCAATATTACCTTACTTTGAGTGAGTTGAACATTTCCCTTTTGAACATCCTCTCAGGCCACTTGGAGTTTTCCCACACTGTGGTTTGAAGAAACATGGTTCAGAAACCTCAAATAACTTGTCTTGGGTCATGCAGAAACTTAGGGAATGTTACTGAGATTAGAACTCAGAATTCCTGAGGACTTTCTGGCAAACCATTTTTTTTTCTTTTAAGTGGACCCTAATTTTAGCTTTAGGAGCTTATTGTGTTATGCTTCTGGACTAATCAAGAACTCTTCTTCTCAAATGACTTGTGCTCCTGCTAGCAAACTTACTCCTCTGGGACTGTCCCAGTTAGCTTCTGGGTTACACTTATGCAGAAAGACTCTGCCTCAAGGCTCTTTCCTTTAGATCTGTCATTGCATCTCTTTCCTGTGGTGCCATGCAGGGTCATAATCTTTGCCTCAGGGTTCCCTGCTACTGATTCTCTATTCCTTATTGCTAAGGGGTGGGGGAAGAAAGAACCTAAAATGTTTGCATTTTTCTCATCTATGTCCCCCAATTTAAGGAAGCCTGGATTTGAGCTTTAAAAGAAATCTTCCTCTGTTTTGTTTTCTTTTTTTTCCTTTTTTTTTAAGTTGGTGTGGCTTATTTAAAAGGCTAGGCACTTGGTCTTTCTCCTGGGATGTTACACTTCAACCTTTTGCAGTGCATTTATAGAGCCATAGGAACATTTCTTCTCATAGGAAGGGAGCTTGAGCTCCCAAGTCACTCTCCAAGCTGACCTGCAGTGAATGGGTATGATGGCTTCATTACTCAAGGGGGCTAAAAAGTAACTAGAAAAGTGTTTCTACTGATAAGATGAAGGCATTTTCTACCTTTGAATGGAAAACTTGGAGAACATAGGAATATGGTTTCTGGGCTGCATTTATGAAATATTTGGCTATTCTGATTCTGAACACAGCAGTGAATGGCAGATAATATTAAATATTAATATTAGCAGCATATATTTATGATATTGGTCCATATACTTTACAAAATGAAGACTATCTCATGAGGCTAATACTTTGGAAGTCTCACTCTTAAAAATGGTTTATTTGGGATAGCAGGTAAAGCTGACAACATATACTGTTTCCCCTAATGTTGACTTCTTATCTATAAACAATAGCCTGAGATGCTCTGCTACAAACCATGGGTTCACCTGAGGCAGGAGAAATCCCTCTGAAATATAAAATCATATATATTCAGCCACATCCCTAAAATTTTATCCAATCCCTAATATAATAGTATAATATGGGTTCATTTTGTTTTTTCATCATTTACCTAACTAGAAATGTTAATGCCAAAAATTTATTCAGCAGTGGGGATACAAAATCCACATATTTATTTTGTCTTACTTTGTATAATGTATGAGACCTCTCTATAATTTAAATATGGCAGACTGAGTACTTCAGTAGAAATGTTCATTACCGCTCTCTTTCTCTCTCTACTCTTTTTTTTCAAACTCTGGACTTGGAGTAATTAAGTAGCAGCTCTTTCTAATATTTTGCTTTCTCCCCAAGACCAAACCACTCCCTGCCCTTCAACCATACCCTTACCTCCTTTGCTTACAAAAAAAGATAACATCTTTCTTCACTGACAAGGTTGGAGACATTTCAATTCCATATACTTTAACAAAAATTATTAGGTGTTTACTGTGGTCAAGGGTATGTACTAGGTACGAGGAAATCAAAGAAAAAAATTGGAATAGGTCCTGCCTTGAAGGAGCTTATAGTCTCCTAGGGGAGTGGGAGGTATACAGCATATTCATAGACTGAAAATAGAAGATGATCTGAAGAAGAGAATGGAACTCACAGCAAGGGAGTGGGAATCAGAAAAAAAAAGGCTTCACAAAATAAGTGTCACCTAATTGAGCCTTGAAAGAAGGGTTGAAGTCTTAAAGGGTTTCCAAAAGATCAAGGTAAAGAGTAAGTGTATGGGATAAGGGGGGTAAGGAGGGAGTAGAAAGGAAGACAAGACATTCTATGCAAAAGCATAGGGATGAAAGGTTGAATGCTGAGTTCATAGAATAGCAGATAAGGCATTTCGGACTGAACATAGAATATGTAAGAGGGAATAATACGAAATAAAGCTGAAAAGATATTTTGGAGCCCAGTTATATATGGAATGATTTAAATCATACAATGAGATTGTATTTTATCCTAGAAGACTGATAATTTTTAAACAGAAGAGTGAAACAGCCAGACCTGTGGCTTCAGAAGAATATTTTGCCAATTATGTGAAGGATGGGTTAAACTTGGAAGAGACTAGGAACAGGGGGAGATATTAAGAATCTGTTTCCCTGGGTTAGAAGTGATGAAGACCTGAATTAGAGGAGTGAACATGCCATTGGAGAGAAGGGAAAGGATGAGTTAAAATTATAAGACTGCAATTGTTTGGATATTGGGAACAGGTGATTAAGAGGGAAGAGTTAAGAATGACATAAAGATGATGAACCAGGTTGACTAGAGAGATGATGGTGCCTTCAACTAAAATAGGGAGGTTTGAAGAAGGAAGTAAGTTTAGGGGCATAAGGTTTTTTTTGGTTTTGGTTTTGGGGGTTTTTTTGCTGGTTAAGTGTAGAACACTGATGGCACATACCTATGGAGATGGCCAAGAGAAAGATGATGCTGAGACCCTAGAATTCAAGAGAAAGATTAGGGTTGCATTTGGGAACTCATCTGAATTGAGATGGTAATTGAAACCAGGGGAGCTAAGGAAATCACCAAAGTAGATAGAGTCGAAAGACAAGATTAGTTGTCCCAGGGCAGAGCCTAGGGAGGTGTGTTGGGGATGGGTGAGACAGGAAGGTTGGAGGAGGTGGACAAATGATGATGCATCAAAGAAAACTATAAGAGGATAGTCACACATCTAGCAAGAGAGAACAGTTTGTGAAAGTTAATCCAATCCAGTAAACATTTAATAATTGCCTACTATGTGCCCGTTGCTGTCCTAAGTGCTGGGAATGCAATTAATAAAAAGCAAGACAGTCCTTTACTTCAAAGAGCTTATGGTCTAATGGGGGTAGGGGGAGACAGCACACAAATAGAGGTAGGAAAGTGGGTGGAATGGGGACACCAAAGAGTATCCAGCACACAGGGACATCTTGATTTGTGAAGCTGATGCCAGGCAAAGCAGCACATCCAAAATGGAGTGAGCTGAAAGTCCAGTTTCTGCCCTCAATAAAGGAAGGCACTGGGAGGAGTTTGGTAGTCTACTCTGAAGCCCTCCAGTCAATGGGGAGAGCAGGTGGGGTCAGTCAGGGTTTTACTTAACCAAGTGTGATGAGATTAGAAGCTAAGGAAGGAGAATAGAAGATATCTGAGACAGTGTCAGCAGCTTCAGAAAGGTCTAACAGGATGAGGATAGAGACAAGTCCGTAGGATTTATGAGCTAAAAGATGATTGGAGAGAGCACTTTAAGCCAAGAAGTAGTATTAGAAGACAAATTTCAAAGAGTTAGAAAAGTGAAAAAAGTGGAAGCAATGAGCATACTCCCTCTTCCTGGGAAAAATGATGATAATGATATAATAATTATGAGTCCTCTGGAGGAAAAGTGGTAAGAAACAGCACCAATTAGGAGGAGACTCAGGTGAAGGGCTTTGGTGGATGGAGTGAGTAGAGTGATAGCAAGGTAGGGAGGGGAGAAGCTGAATAGGTTGGAGTGAGAGACTGGAGAGTGGTTGTAGGATAAGGAAATCTTTACTAAGGACCCCAAATCACCAGAATTATATAAGAAAGAGGTGAGACTTTGCTTACCCTTATGACAAGGGAAATGCTAGTTGTCTGGGCCCTCTACCTCCCAGGTTTCTTTGATGGTAGGTGTTGGAATCAACTCATTTGCTCTACAAACATTAAGAAACAAGGAGATCAGGACAGGTACATGGGCTGGTAGATGTCTGCTAATCAGGTTCCAAGGGGTCTAACTGAACTAAACTTAGTGTTAAATTTGTTTGTATCACTTTTAAGATGCACGTGGGTAATAGTACACCCAGAAGATAATCTATCCATCAAGCATATAATCTCTCATCCAAGCTTGATGCTTGGTACTAGAAAGAGTTTTGGTATTTATAGGCCAGATTTATAGGTACTTCACTTCATTCTTAGGTGCTTCACATCAGTTCATAGAACTGGTTTTTCTGAAACCACCCTGCTTGTCATTTCTTAGAGGACAATAGTATTCCACCACCATCATATACCAACAGCTTGTTCAGCCATTCTCCAGTTGATGGACATGTCCTCAGTTTCCAATTCTTTGCCACCACAAAAAGAGCTGCTATAAATATTTTTTGTACTAATAGGTCACTTTCCCTTTGATCTCTTTGAGATACAGACATAGTAATGGTATTGCTGGGTCAGAGGGTATGCACAGTTTTATGGCCATTTGGGCATAGTTCCAAAATGCCCAACCATTCTTTATCCCAGTCCACCTTGCCATTGACTATCATGTCAGTATTCTATGATGGAAGAATCTACTCTGCTGAACCTGTACCTAAAGGTACAGTTTGAGTTCAAATTGAGTTCAAATCCTTACTGTTCCTTACTACCTGTGTGACCTTGGGCAAGTCATTTAATCTCAGCCATATTTTTTTATCTGTAAAATGAGAAGGCCGGAGTAGATGACCTCTGGGGTCCTTCCCAGTTCTAAATCTGTGATCCTATGGAGGTATATGTTTGCTTGGTTGAAAGGATGCTAATGTTTGCCTTTGGGTAAATGATGAAAACTCTACCTCTTCCTTTATTTTCCTCTCCAAGGAGAACCTGTAAGCAATCCTTCCACTTATTTGCAATTTCTTTAAGTCTTCTAGTGTGTTGTTTTCTTTAATTAAAATACAGTCTCTCATCAATATTGACATGATTTAATTTTTCATTTGTCCACCCTTTTAATTGATGGGAAAACATCTCACATCTAGAGTAGTAATAATTAAATGAAGACTCATAGATTATCTAAAAATTGTAATCCTTAGCATCTTCTGCCCCCTTTTCACTCCTTCATCACCTCTGCAGAAGTGGAAAGAGAGCACACAGAGCTGAGGACGATTTTTCACTCTTCTTAATTTAATGGATTGCCACCGCCAAGAGTCATCCTCTAGTGGCCTGTCTGCTAACAATGTGCCTCTCTCTAAGTATACAGGTAGGCCTTGAAGCAGCAAAGGAGAGTCTCTCACCAGGACCATATTTGAAGCCTCCTAAGTATAGTAGAATCTGCTAGATCTTGTGGTCTGTGGCTATGAGAATGCAGGTGCTGTCTTTCTACAATGATTTATCATATTTGGACTATACCTTAACCCTACTTTAGAAAAATATTATCAATATTCCATGTATCTCAAAATATTTCACTTAATGTTGCACAGGCTTTGTTTTAGAAATTGTTCCTCTCCAGATGAGAAATTAGATCTCTGCATATGTGATGTGGTGAAGGCTTTGTATTCTCTACATTATGAATGCTCTTCTCTGACTATTCCTAGTAATTTTTTTTTACTGGTTTTTAAGCCTACATATTTAATATGAAAATAAAATTAGGTTTTAGAATAAATAAAACAGATTGTAATAAAACTTTCCTTTCCTTAAAATTATTTATTTTATTCTCCTCTACTTTTTTTAATAGCAGAGAAATCAGTATGAAAGCAAACAAAATTAATGGTAAAACTCTCAAATCTGATTGCCTGCTTACTAAAGTATTTGAAAAGAGATGAAAGGCTACTTGATTGTCTAAATGGTTCGCACATCAACCTATATAGCATGTTGTTTAAAACCTC
Source organism: Pseudochirops cupreus (assembly GCA_028627135.1). Taxonomy (NCBI): domain Eukaryota; kingdom Metazoa; phylum Chordata; class Mammalia; order Diprotodontia; family Pseudocheiridae; genus Pseudochirops; species Pseudochirops cupreus. The sequence continues at coordinate 8,866 of JAQQSU010012233.1, forward strand.
CATCTCAAAAAGTGTTGCCATAAAGTGGAACCAAAAAGACCCAGCTATATCATGACCCTGTACAGCTACTATATCCTCATTTAGACACACACACAGTCATTCCATTCTTCTTCCTGATTCCACTTGGAATTAACGGTCCTTTGTAAGAATGTTGTAGTCATATATTGTTTGCCTCATTGTATGAGATGTTTTCTGTGGCATATGGTAAGCATTTATGAAATGCTTATTAATTGATTTTGTTCCCTTCACTCTCTATCTTTTCATAACCAGACTTTTTCTGAATAAATGTGAGAGGTGTGTGGCTACTATTATCTTCTACTTACCTTCATAATAATGATTTCCCTGACTTAGTTCTACTCTTATATTACAATTATTAGTATTTATAAGCAGAGGTATTGATAATTATTGAGTTTTTCCTATTATTTCATCTTTAAAACTGTCAACTTTACTGTCTCTTCTAATAATCTTTGTACCTTCCACAGAGCTTAGAATAGGATTTTACCTTCTTTCTATCTCCACAACTTATTTCACATCTATACCTCTCTTTTTTATCACTTTTCAACTTGCCTTTTGCAACAGCTTCCTACTGGGCTCCTTGCCTCATCTCTGCCGCTCCAAGCCATTCTCTTTATAACTACCAAAGTAATTTTTTGTCCATGTCACACCACACACATATACATTCAATAAACTCCAATGCCTATTACCTTTAAGATCCAATATAAACTATGACTGGCATTTAAAACTCTTCACAACTTTGTCTTTCTTATCCATATAGGCTTTTTATGCATCGCTTCTCTCTATGCCTTCTCCAGTCTAGCTATACTAGCCAGCTTGCTATTCCTCACCCAGCTCCCTGCTCTGTTCCTGTGCACAGGCAGTCTCAGTGCTTGGAATGCTCTTCCTCTTTCATCTCTGTGTTTTGGAATCTCTGGTTTCCCTCAAAATTTAACTAAAGCACCATCTTCTGCTTGAAAGCTTTGCTGATCTGCTCTCCCTGTTGGAGCACATTCCCTCCTAGAATGACTTTGAATTCATCTTGTACAGATTTTTTATATATATTTGTATAAATGCTTTTTCCTACATTGGATTAGAATGCAAGCTCCATAAAAACAAGGACTGTTTTTCTTCTTTCTCCAGTGCTTATCACCTTATGTGGCCCATAATAGTAAGCACTTAATAAACACTTACTGCTGCTGCTGACTGATCAGTAAATAGTTGAATTGTTAATGAGTGAATAAATGAGTATTGAAATTATATTTTCATTAATCTATACAAGACTAAGGTACTATTATACTCCCTGTATGTTTGCTGTTGCAATTGTTTGATTCATAGACTTTACTGATAAAGTGAAACAGTATTCTTCTTCAGGGCATCCATTCTCATTCAGCTTATGCTACACAAGAATCGTAGGAGACATGAAAGAACTTTGAAGCTATTGTTAGAAAACACATTCAATGCCCTCATAAAATTCTAACATGATATGTTATAGAAACCTACAAAAGACCTTCAAGAATTGCATAGCCCTAGTATATTGACCAGAAAGCATATGAAGACAACTACTTGACAGAGTTAATAGAGTCCTAGGGATGAAGTCAGATTTCTCATTTTCAGTGTCATATAGTAATGTTTATGGGGCAACCACACAAAATTTTAAAAGCTTTATTTGGCATAACCATAATAACACCCACAATATTTTCTGTGTCCTTTATAATTCTAAATCTCTTTTGCATGCATGATACAAAGGAAATATTATTATCCACATTCTGTAGATAAGGAGACCAAAGCTTATTTATCACTTTTCTGTGAATGACTTTCAGATCTATCCATTCATTCTTTGTCTCTCTCTACTAAGCTCCAGTTCTGCATTAACTATTGGTTATCTCAAACTGGATGTCCCATAAGCATCTAAAACCTAATACATTGAAACAGAACTCAGTATCTTTTACCCCAACTCCACTTCTCTTCCTAACATACCAACTTCTTTTGAGGGTGCCACCATCCTTCCAGTCACACAGCTTCAAAACACCAGAGACATTCTCTTCATTCTCCCAAACTCCTCATATCTAATCAGTTTCCAAGACCTCTCAGTTCTGTTTCCCTAATATTTCTTGCATCTCTTTCCTATCTTTCTACTCACATGGCCACTGTCCTAGTTCTAGAGTCTCATCAATGCTTGACAAAGAAGCATTCCTAAAGCATCGATCTGATGATGTCCCTTCCCCGACTCAAAAAGATCAGATGGCTCCTTACTGTTACTACAATGAAATATAAAATCCTCAGTTTGGGGGGTGGAGCCAAGATGGCGGCATAAGAGCAGCAACATATCGCAGCTCTCACATAGCCACCCCAAAATACCCATAAAATATGACTCTAAACTAATTCTAGAATTCCAAAACGCACACAAATGTACTTTCCACTAAAGTCAGCTTGGCTACGAGGAACCATATCAGCACTGGGAACCAAAACCAGCCTGGCCTGAAACCTCAGCTGTGTCTGGGGGGAGGCTGGACAAGAGGAGCCAAGCCCTGGATGGAGCTTCAGGTGAGCGGATTGGCAACAACTGTGGCAGAATCCAGAACTAGGTCAGTGGGATTTGCGAGGTTGTGAGAGAAAAGCAGTTCGGCCAAAACGCCTCCAGGGCTGGGAAGTGAAAAGGCGGAGGTCCTACACCCTCCTCTGCCTCTGCTTCAGAGCGCTTGGCCTGCAGACTGCAGGGGACCAAGCGATTGTTCAGAGGCCAAATGCTCTCACTTTGAACAGCCTGGATCCTGATCGCGGTCTTGGGCTTTGGTCCTGTGGTTCGTTTTCATTCAGTCAGCCGGAAGTGGTGGAGGGACGCAGCACCTCCCTAAGAACTCCAGCAGCTGGGAGGACCCCAGCAATTTGAGACAGAGCTTTCCCCTCCGGAAACAGAGCTCCACAGAGATTAAAAAAAAAATCATGGACTGACCAACCTTGAATAAGAATAAGCATAAGAAGCAGGGTAAGAACAGCAACCAAACCCTAGATTCCTTCTTTGAAGAAAAGAAAGACCAAGGCAGAGTGTTGCAGGAGGACAGCACAGCCAGAGCTCCCCCACCAGGGGCTTCCAATAAACATGAAGATTGCC
>JAQQSU010012234.1:0-11974 GCA_028627135.1 Pseudochirops cupreus
TTTTTTATGACTCCAAACTTTAGTAACAATACCAAAAATATTCAAATGATAAAATTCAGATTTTTAAATGATTGTATGGAAAACCATAATCTCCAATGTATTTACATTTTGACTAAAATATGTATTTTTATACTTGTTGATGTTAACAAATCAGTCATCAAGCAGGCACTTATTAGGTACCTCCTGTGTACCAGACACTGTGATGGACATTGAAAATACTAGTACAAAGGATGAGATGATCCCTCCATTCAGTGAGCTTACATGCTAATGGAGGAGATCAGAAGTATGTATGTAAATAATATATAGCAGAAATATGGAACAAGAGTCAGCTTTTTTTTTTTGTCACGGCCCCCTTTGGCAGCCTATTGATGCCTATAGATTCCTTCTCAGAATAATATTTTAAAATAAATAAAATACATAAGATTATGATGAAAGCTAATTCTATTACAATATAGTTAACAAACATACTTTTAAATGAGTTCAAGAGCCCATGATATTAATTGGATAAATGTAAACATATACAAAGTAGTCAAATACAACCATAACATTTTGTTTCCATGTCTGCATCTTATACATTGTCTTCTTTTAAAAATGTTGTTCCTGTTATTCTTAATAACAATAAGAGCGATATTTACCGGGTTGTGGTCAGTGTGTATATTGGCATTCTAATTTGGCTAATCCTGCATCAGTAGGTGGCGCCATGGATAAAGCACTTGACGCCATGTCAGGAAGACCTGAGTTCAGATCCAACCTCAGACGCTAACTAGCTTTGTGCCCCCTGGACAAGTTAATTAAGAACCAAGCCTAGATCAGAGGACTAAAAGGCCTTTGTGGGGTACTATACCCTGAAAGGTACATTGACTGATCTCTACCTGATCTCTCTCTCCACCCCCACCCCCACTCCCATTTCTCAAAACCATATCTCTAGTGGGCAATGTGGAGGGGTTCCTATTCCTGTTATCTGTCTAAGTTCCCCTTCCCTACCCACCTCCTATGGCAACATTCCCAATAAACCTTGAGGGTTTGTTTTTGTTTTTTTCATATTCTAAAGGGCAGCTAGATGGTGCAGTGGATAGAGCACCAGCCCTGTAGTCAAGAAGACCCAAGTTCAGAGATTTACTAGCTATGTGACCCTGGGCAAGTCACTTAATCCTGATTGTCTCTCCTCCCAAAAAACAAACAGATTCTAAACCTTAGTAAGGATAACAAAAACACGCAAATGATGAAACACAACTTTTTAAATGATTATATGGAGAACAAGTTACTCATATTTTGTTCAAAATATGTATTTTTACATATGTTAACTTATCAAATCAATCATCAAACAGACACTTATTAAGGACTTATACCAGGGGTGGAGAACCTGTGGCCTCAAGGCCACATGTGACCCTCTAAGTCCTCAAGTGCGGCCCTTTGACTGAATCCAAACTTCACAGAACAAATCCCCTTTATAAAAGGATTTGTTCTATAAAACTTGGACTCAGCTAAAGGGCCACACTTGTCCAAGTTTTACAGAACAAATCCTTTTATTAAGGAGATTTGTTTTGTGAAATTTGGATTTAGTCAAAGGGCTACATTGAAGGACCTAGAAAGCCATGTGTGGCCTCTAGGCCACAGGTTCCCCACCCCTGACTTATAATATCTATCTCATGTGACCCATCCCAATGCTCAAGTGAGATAATGTATGTAAAATACTGGAACAACCTTGAAGTGCTAGATAGTCAGTTATTATCATATTAATTTCCAAAAATGTATTGCATCAATACACAGCCCCATCAGCAGTATAGTACTGGGTCTGATTCTGCATAGAGGCACCAAAATTGGATTTTGTCACTTTTAATTATCTTCGCCAATTGAGTGGATATTAGTGCCTCAGTGTTGGGATCACCTGTATTTTTCTTAGAACGTTTCAACAGTTTTCGGCTAATTATTGACAGTTGGTATTTCTTCCCTTGAAAACTGCCTGTTTCTATCCTTTGAACATGTATTTCTTTATCATCTGCATTTTTACCCATCTGTTTCCATGAATAGCCTTCACTTCAGTCTTTGATGTGCAGAGACCCACTGTTGAACAAATGTGTCGATTTTGGCTTCAATCAAAGGGGATGGAAGAGAGAGTTTGGAAGGAGCACCGTCACTCCAGAGTTAAATTTCCCTCTTGTTTGTCAGAATTTTTTAAAGTGATGAAAAATTTCCAAAAAGCTGTATTTATTACTGAATAGAGAGTAAGGAAAGGGAAGAAATCCTGGTCAGAGGAATAGATGATATTAATGGAAAGGGAACCACAATGCCCTTGGGCTAAGAAGCAAGATTACAGCACCTGATCGTGCTTTAAGGTTCACCCAAGCAGGAGTCCCCAGCCCCAATAGTTCATCAGTCCAATTCCCTGGAGCATTTATCTTGGATTTGTCTGCCCGTTAGCCTCATCTCTACCTCTACCCATTTCTCTTCCCACTACCATTCCATACCACAGAGCCTCTCCTAAATTTTATAGTGCAGTTAGTATCATAGAATTATGTAGAGTCATAAAATTCTAATATTTGAAAACAAGTACAAATAGACACCCTCATCAGTAGGAGACAGAGGTGGAATGGAGAGGTACTGGTTCTGAAAATAATCTAGTTTTATGGTCTACAAGCTCATTAAGTCAGCACTGTGATATAGTAGACCAAAAAAATGTTGTTATCATTATTATTATTTATTTTTTGCAATTTTGGGCTGTCACAGCCTCTTGCCCCTATTAAAGATAATGATTTTTCTGGCTTGCAGTTGGAGAAGGAGAGTCAGATTAGGGGGATGAGGTATTTAAAACTATCCTTGAGATTCTAAAGAAATGGTTCTCAGCCTGTGGGTCACGACCCCTTTGGGGGTCGAACGACCCTTTCACAGGGGTTGCCTAAGACCATTGGAAAACACATATTTCTGATGGTCCTAGGAACCAAGACACGGCTCCTCTATCCATCTCCAGGTGGGTCCACCCACAAGCGAGTATTAAAGGGTTGCGGCATTAGGAAAGTTGAGAACCACTGTTCTAAAGGAACCCCTCCAAATTGTCCCATAGAGAGCTAATTTTGACAAGGGGGGAAGGAGAGGGCATGTAGAGAGTGATCAGTGTACACTCCTAGGTAGTACATCACAAAAGTTATTTTGATCTAGGCTGTTGAGAATTCGCAGAGGTTGATGCACGTTTTGCAATGAATGATGAACAAAATGGCCCTCTCTGTAGTATGGAGCCCCTGCTCACCCAAATAAAGAGACTTGAGAGGTCAAGGTCTTTTCTGGACAGACAAGGACACAGATCCCAACTTCTGCCTAAATCAGAACTCTGTTTATCTCAGAGAAGTAAATGCAACTCACAAGGCAGCCTCCGAAGCTTAGGAGCCTGTAAAGGTGACAAGTTACTTCTCAGCCTCCAGTGAGTCCCATAGCTCTGTCTGGAGCTGATCCATGCCAGGGATGAGACAAGGTCAGGAACAAGTGAGGGGAGACCCTCTCCAGAGGAAACAGGCATAGTCCATGTGGTGAGCCAAAAAAAGTATAAACCGAAAGCTCCAGGCCTAGTCAATACCAGAGTTTCTTCAGAGGGTCAAAGGATAAGTGTCTGATGAAGTCTATTACCCATCTCCTAACAGAGAAGACAGCAGATGAAGACCCCAGACTACATCTTTGATCATAGCCAATGTGAGAATTTGGTTTGTATGTTTGTTACAAGGGTGGTTTTTTTTCTTTTTCTTTTTTAACCAATATGAGGATAAGGAGAAATTAGGAGTGGGAGGAAAGAAAATAAATGATTGTTAGTTCGAAAAGATTAAAAAAACAACAACTAAAGATCTGAAACAAGAAGGAAACTGGTTAGAGTTTAGCCTGGGAAATAAGTGTCAGATGAGGAATAAAAATGCAGGTTTTGCCAGAGAACAAGGGGGTCATTAGCCCCAACGTGTCTCCCCAAAGCTTCTGGCTTGTCTGTCAGCTGTTAGGTTGGAACGACCACAAGCTGCACCTGGCTGTGTCACTTTCTAATGCAGTTGTACCTGTAAAGCCTAGAGAAATAAGACCTCAGAGGTCTCCTGGTCCAAACCGGATCTTAACCTTCATCTGTTCTGTAACATTCAACCAGCATTTTTCATCTAGTTTCTTTTTTGCAGACCCTCCATAACAGGGAGGCCCCAGCCTCGCAAGTCAACCCTTTCTGCTCATGGTCAACTTCTCTTGTTAGAAAGTCATTTTTCAGGTGAAGCCAAGATCTAAATCTTGCCTTCCATCCTTTGCTCTTGCTTTGGCCCTTGGACCACATAAAACAAGGCCTATCTTTCTTCCATATGTTAGTCCTATCAGATAATCAAAGGCAGCTATTATATCTCCAGGTTAAACAGTGTCAATTCCAGTTACAGCAGGGTCTTCAGTCCCCTCGCCATGCTTCTGTTCAGGCTTCTCTGAGCCCACTCCATCTTGTCAATGTCCTCCCTAAACCATGGTGCCCCAAATTGAACACAAATACTGCAAAGTCTGATGGAAGCAGAATACAGAGGATTTATAGTGATTATAAAGATAATAGCACTTTAAGGATTGCTGTGGGACTATAAAATTTCTCATTCTGAATAGTTTGCTTCTATTAAGGCATACTAAGATAACACTGGGGCAGCTAGATGGCACAGTGGATAGAGCACTGGGCCTGGCATCAAGAAGACTCATCTTTTTGAGTTCAAATGTGGCCTCAGACACCTACTTGCTGTGTGACCCTGGATGAGTCACTTAATCCTATTTGCCTTAGTTTCCTCATCTGTAAAATGAGTTGGAGAAGAAAATGGAAAATTATTCTGGTCTCTTTGCCAAGAAAACCCCCAATGGAGTCATGAAGAATTAGAAAGGACTGAACAACCACAAAGATAACACTTGCCTTTTAGCTAACGCCACACTATTGACTCATCCGAAGGCTGTATTCTACAAGAACGCCCCGGTCTTTTTCACATTAACCACACCTTACCCATCCTGTATTTCTGCAGTTGGTATTTTGGCCTCAAATATAAGGCTTTACTTTTGCCTTTATCAAGAGATGAACCGTGATTCATTCTTTTTTTAGATTTTAATTTTTATTGAAAAGAATAGGCATAGAGACTCTACTGTGATACAGTTAGTGTAGAAAACTCCTAGATAAGCAGACTCTGCCACTGAAGATCTACCCCTTCTCTGCTATTTCTGGTCTTAGCGCATTTTCTAGAGTACTGAGCAGCTAAGTGACTTAGGGCCACACTGAGGGTCTGTTGTCAGTGTGTCCAAAGTGAGATTTAAACTGTCTTTTTTTCTTGACATGTTTTTTTCTTTAAGATTGTTCAGTTCCAAACTCTCTTTCTTGTCCCCTGCCAGTAGAGATGGTTAAGAAAAATAAAACGTTGAGGGCAGCTAGGTGGTACAGTGAATAGAGCACCAGCCCAGGAGGACCTGAGTTCAAATATGGATTCAGACACTTAACACTTACTAGCCGTGTGACCTTGGGCAAGTCACTTAACCCCAATTGCCCTGCCCTCCCCCCTCCAAAAAACAAAAAGAAGAAAAAGAAAACATGTTACAAATATGTATCATCATGCCAAACAAATTCACACATTTGTTGTTATCAAGGAGGAGGAAAAGAAAGAAGAGAGAAGACAGAAAAGAAAAAGAAAGAAGGAATGAAAGATGGGAGGAAAAGGAAGGAAGAAAAGAAAGAGGAAAAGAAAGATGGAAATGAAAGAAAGGAAAAAGGGAAGGAAATGGCCTCAGATACTCTACCCTTACTAGACTAGCTGTGTGACCCTGGGCAAGTCACTTAACTTCCACTGCCTTGCCAAAAAAAACCAAAAAACAAAAAAAGGGAAGGAAGGAAAGAAAAAGAAAAGAGGAAAGAAGGAAAAGAAAGATGGAAGAAGAGGGAAAAGAAGAGAAAGGAAAGGAAGGTGAAAGAAAGAGAAAGAAAGAAGAAGAAAGTAAGGAAGAAGCAAGAAAAAAAGGGAAGGAAGAAAGATGGAAGAAAAAAGGAAGGAAGGCAGGAAGAAAAAGAAAGAAAAGAACATGCCTCTGAGACTATCAGCTCTCTCTTGGAGATGTATGCTTCATCATGAGTCCTTTGGAATTGGGGCTGGTCCCTGCCCAACCTCGACCTTTCTGCATGTGAGAGTAGCTGCCCATCCATTAAGCCGTGTGGTTTTCATACCATCCTCCTTTACAAATATTTGGCAACGATCACAGCCTGAACCTCAACATTAGCTGTAAATGTGCCACCTCCTTAAACAAAACTCTGACCTTCCTTCATTCACCCTGACTTCTTTGCCTAAAGATACTCTCCATTTGCACTGCACCCTCCAGTCCCTCCACCCCTTCATACTTTCAGCCTTTACCTGACTCTCCTCCGCTCCAGATCTTGACCCCGGTCCAAATCCCCATTGTCCTCTACTCCTGCATCCATCAGCCCTTGTTCTGTGACCACTCATCCCTCGCCTGTGCTTACTCCCCGCCATTCTCCTCATCTCCTACACCCCTGCTGCTGAATGAAGCTGGAAGATTTCACCTTGGGGAATGGGGGAAGAGAGGAGGAAATAACCATTTATCTGGCACCTACCAAATACCAGATAACCATGTTAAGCACTTTTTACAAAAAATATATCATTCGAGCCTGGTAACAACTGTTACGTAGGTGCTATTGTAATCCCCATTTACAGTTGAAGAAAGAGGCAAACAGAGGGTAGATGACTTGCCTAGGGTCTCTCAGCTATTATCTGAGGCCAGATTTGAATTCAGGAAGATGAGTTTTCTTGACTCCAGGCCAGGTGCTCTGTCCACCATGCCACCTTGCTTTATAAAATCATGTTCTCTTGGTTCTGCCCACTTCGCTCTTCATTATTTTATGCAGGTCTATCCATGTCTTTCTAAGATCATTGAGCTCATTGTTTCTTACAGCACAGCAGTATTCCATCACAATCATATACCACAACTTGTTCCACCTTTCTCCAGCTTCAGCTGGGCCCTCCCAGCAACGAGACAATTCTTTTATTCTTCTCTAATTGATTTCTTATCTCGCTCCCCATAGAAGCTATTACAAAATTCTTTTCCCTTGTCAAATATCCTATACATCCTTCCCCTAATCCCCTCTGCTACGGAACAAGCTTCTTACTTTATGGAGATGACTGAGGCTATTTTACATGGGCCCCCTTTTTCCCTTCTTTTTGCCTCAACCGCGCCCCCCATCTCTCTGTCTCTGTCTCTCTTTGTGTGTGTCTCTGTGTGTCTCTCTCTCCTACTTTCCTTCTGTCTTTAGCCATAAGGTGGCCTTTCTCCTTGCCAAGACCACACCCCCTCTTGATCCTGTTCCCTCTAGTCTCTTCCTGCAGATCCATCCCCTCTCTATGTATATTCACTCACTTGGTGATCTCATCAGCTCCCCTGGGTTCAATTACCATCTGCATGCAGATGATTCCAGCCCTTGTCTCAGCACCACATGACCATATGCTTATTGTGTATTGAGAACTGAATGTCCCATAGGCATCTCAAACTCAGCATGTTCAAAACAGAACTCATTATCTTTTCCTCCAGATCCATCCCTCTTCTGAACTCCTCTGCTGCTATTACGGGCATCACCATCCTCCCTTTCTTTTAGGTTTGCAACCTCAGTATCATGTTTGACTCCTCTCTCATTCAAGGTGAATGTCCAATCAGTTGGGAAAATCTTGTAATGACTTTCTCCACGACATCTCTTGCTGATGCCCCCTTCTCTCCATTGCTGCGGCCACCACTCTTGTTCATGGCCTTATCACCTCTGACCTGGACAGTTGCAATGGTCTTATAAGCAGACTCTTTTCCTAGGGTCCCTCCCCCCAACTCCAATCCATTCTCTGAATAACTGCCAAAGTCATTTTCCTAGAGCATATGTCTGACCATGTCAACCCCTGCTACTCAATAAATGCCAGTGACTCTCTGATACCTCTAGCATCAAATGTAAATTTCTCTGTTAGGAATTTAAAGCTCTACACAGCCTGGCAATGCCCTGTCTTTCTGTCTTTTGACATATTACTCTCCTTCATTCATTCTCTGGTACTGCCATACTGGCCAAAGGATATTCTGCCTCTCATCTGTGTGATGTGGCACTGGCTCTCCCTCTCTCTCTCTCTCTTTCTCTCTTTCTCTCTTTCTCTTTCTCTCTCTCTCTTCCTCTCTCTCTGTGTCTCTGTCTCTCTCTGTCTCTCTCTGTCTCTCTGTCTCCCTGTCTCTCTGTCTCTCTCTCTCTCTCTCTGTCTCTCTCTCTCTCTCTCCCTCTCTCTTTCTTTCTCCTTTCCTGGCCTCCCCCTCTCCTGACTTCCACTTTTATAGAATACCTGGCTTCCTTTAAGACTCAGCTCAAGCACCATCTTTCTCATTGATTTCAGCTTCTAGTTGCCTCCCATCCATCCTAAGTCAATCTTCTTTGTACCTACTTATGTATATGTTATTTCCCTCATTAAAATGTACTGTCCTAGTAGGGATTGTTACATTTATTATATTGATGTCACTGGCACCCAGCAGAGTGCCTGGAACATTATAGATGCTTAAAGGAATTTTTGCTCTTGTTGTATAGTTTTTCCAATTGTGTCTAATTCTTCACAACCCCATTTGGGGGTTTTCTTGGCAAAGATACTGGAGTGGTTCACCATTTCCTTCTCTAGCTCATTTACAGATGAGGAAACTGAGGCAAACAGGGTTAAGTGACTTCCCCAGGGTCACACAGTTTGGTTAAGTGTGTGTGAGGTCAGATTTGAACTCAGGAAGATGAATCTTCCTGTTTCCAAGCCCAGTGCTATATACAATATGACACCACCTCACTGCCTTAGAGATTGTCATTTCTTGAATTTCAATCTAGTTTAAACTTATGGGACTTTGAAGCCTCTAATTTTATTTGAAAAGTTAGCTCTGGAAATAAGTGAAAGGCCTTTCAAGACTAGCTTTTTTTCATCCCTTTATTAGCAGATGTTTCAAAGCATTGGAGGTTGTGTGGAGGGTGGCTAACACATCTTCCTTACCCCATTAATCTCTTTTCTTCAGTGAGGCCAATCTCTTTAATCTCATACATTCTTCCAGGTTGATGAGTCCTGAATTGGCAGTTCTCGTGCTGTGCTAAGGAGGGGAAGCCAATTAATTGGATAGAAGGGGGGGGAGGCCTTATTTACACAAATGTGCTTTTAATTACACATGTCAACAAAAGAAGAAAATTGAAGAGGGTGGAGAGAAAACACACTAAGCAAATAAACATCATTTGTTTTCAAATTTGATTTGCTTAATTTACTCCATTATCCCTAAGAACTAAAGGCCACATTAACATATTGGAGCATTTTTCCCCCTATTTAGTTCTGATTCTTTCAAACCCGTCATGCAAAATGTTTGCAAACATGTTTATATGAACAGTCATCACGTGAAACGATCACACTTTCATTGAAAGAGCAAGTTATAACCCCAGCTTCCACAAAGATACTAATTTGCTGATGTTTTTTCACAACTTGGGATCATTTGACTTTTTAAAATTTTATAGATCGAATTGTGTTTTCCAGTAACTTAAAAATATCACCTCGAGCCATTACTGTGGTTAATTTTGTGGGGATTTTCACAAACTCGCCATTCTCAAATGTTGATAATTGCTAAGTCACTGTTTTAGGGCAGCTAGGTGGTGCAGTGGAAAGAGCTCTGGCCTTGGAGACAGGAATACTCATCTTCATGAGTTCCAATCTGGCCTCAGATAGTTACTAGCAGTGAGACCCTGGGCAAGTCACTTAACCCTGTTTGCCTCAGTTTCCTCATCTGTAAAATGAGCTGGAAAAGGAAATAGCAAACCCCTCCAGTATCTTTGCCAAGAAAACTCCAGATGGGGCCACAAAAAGTCAGGCACCACTGAAAAACCACTGAACTACAAGTAGGTTCCAGGCATTGTAACTAAGTGCTTTACAAATATTATCTTATCTGATCCCCACCACAATCCTGTGAGGTAGGTAGTATCACTTGACAATTTTCATGGCAATTAAAAGTTTGAAAAGGTTATTTTACCTACATTTCTTCAACCTTGCAACCCTGCAAGAGATTATAACAGGTGGAACCTCCATTTTCCAAAAATGGAAACTGAGGCTCAGGGAGGAAGACTCCCATGTAGTTATCAAGGGTCGAGTGCAGCCAATTTTTACTTAAAGCTGAGCTTTCTTATCTGTTCTGGCACGTTGCCTCTCAAGGAGAGAAAAACAATGGTGGCGTGGAGTCCTTGTTCCAGGGTCACCCTTGTTCTGTTTACCTGTTGGCCCTTGTTCTTGACGTATGACCAACTCAGTCACTTCCATTTCTAGTTGGATTCATCCTTGATGATAGTGGTATGACGCCAAAAACTTATACCACCATGCATCTTTTTATGGCCCTTTGGGTGACCCACAATTTTGATTCTTCTGAGATTGTGGTTCATAGTGGTGTCCATCATTTGTAGCTATATAAATTCACTGGGAAAATGGTACTCTAAAATACAGGGGCTTTTGTAGCAGAGTGCAGTTTGAAGTTGTTGAAATCACCATGTATTCCTTTGACTAGGGTGACCTATGAAAAATTGCACTCCAGAATGAAAAAGAAATGGAAAACATTAAATTAAACCATGTTTAATTAATAACATTTATTAATTATTAATTATTATTTATTTATAATGTATAGCTATATTTATGAATATTTCTAATATTATTTATTAATTATTATTAATTATATATGAGTATTTATGCCATTTATTATTTATTATTTATTAATAACAAAATAATAACATTTAATTAATTAATAACATTAAACTCTTGAGAATCTTTTCAAACTTCAAAGTGCCATACAAATGTCAACCAGTGTTACTTACCTCATGGTAACGTGGTGAGGATCCAATGAGAAAATACTTGCAAAGCATTTACAAGGCTACTCCTGCATTTGGAATAGCTAGACTGAAAGGCGACTTGTCCAACATCCCATAGAATCAAAATTCAAACCCAAGTCCTCTTAACTCCAATCCCAGTGCTCTTTCCTGTACAGAGGTCACTAGGCAGAGTGAGTAGAGTTCTGACTCTTGGGTTAGGAAGACCTGAATACAAATCTGACTTGAGACATTTGCTGTGTGACCTTGGACAAGTAACTTAACCTCTGTTTGCGTCAGTTTCCTTATCTATAAAAATGGAGATAAAAACATTTCACAAGACTATTGTGAGGACAAAATTAGATATGTACAAAGTCTTGTTAAATCTAAATCTAATTCTGTATACCATCCCCAGTGAATCACAGGAATAATTAAACCATAATAAAATTAATAACTGATCTTCATCCTGTGGGCTAGACAGAAATAGATGTTGTCCCCAAATGCAATATTTCATATAGCTTTGGATCTTTGATAAATATTCCTTATTTGAATTGGTAGATTTTTTTCAAATAGAATTTTGACTCTCCATTGTCATCATGATAGCTGCTTAGAAATAGGAGCTAGAAGCATAGAAGCTTTGTTATGGTTCACAGAAAGCTTTTGAAAATCACTAGGTTCTTGGACCTGGAGAAAAATTTTTAAATTTAAATTTTAAATTTTAAAGTACTCCTCCCTCTTTTATCTTGCAGAAGAGAAGTAAGGATGTACAACTAAGGATATAGGATATTGCACATATTGTTAGGCTTGAGTGGCAATGGTTTTGTTGGCTTTTGGGTTTCTTTTTAGTTTTAATTTTTATCTTTTGTTATAAGGGATAGTTTAATGGGTAGAGAAAGGATACATTCAGAAATTAATGGGATTTAAAAGCAAAAGATTTCAACACAAATTTTCTTTTCTTTTTTTTTCGAATGACTTGTTTATTTACTTTTAGTTTACAAGATTCAGTTCCACAATCCCTTGAGTTTCAGATTTTCTCCCCTCTCTTCCCCCCCCCCCCCATGGTGGCGTGTTATCATGTATAGGATCTGCAGATACTTTCACATTGTGCAATAGTTT
>JAQQSU010012235.1:0-11973 GCA_028627135.1 Pseudochirops cupreus
CTCTTAAATAACAAAGATGAATTTCCATGTTAGGAATGTTGATTCAGATAACTAACAGGGGAAAGTAAAATATAATATCTCCCTACCCACTGCTGACACCACTTCTGATTAAGACTAAGTATTCTTTAGTGTTCTTCCAGAGAGACCCTGGGATTTCTCTGCTGCCCCAGTAATGGGGGTGGGTGGGAAACAAAACCATGCACCTAAATTTTAGTGAATTGAGATTTTCTCAGTAGACAAGAATAAAGTTAAAAGAGAATGACAGCATTTTCAGCTTCATAGCATAATCTACAGGGGCACTTAGCAAAACAGAAGCACAAATTAATAGATATATTTTCCATTTTATCAGTGGAGACACAAGCAAAGCAATTGCCATTCCTTGTCTGATAATATATCACACTTCACTGCATCTCAGCACATAAACTGGGCCCTCTTAGGAATAGTAGAAAACTGAGCAAATGGTAGAGGACTATTGAGTTATAAAGTTAATGTAAGGCCTGCCCATGGCTTCAGATGACAGGTGAAAGTCATTAGATTAGATTTACTTTAAGACTCATGCTCAAGGTATGGTGGTTATACAACCATGAAGTATAGGCAATTATGGGTCTGATTTCTTGTTCTAAAATACTCAATAGAGTAAACTCAAAAAGTATTCCAAGATCTATAAGGGTAGAAGGTAGCCTTAGCGCAGTTTTAATTTTAATAGCTTAGTACTTTAAAACTGAACTAAGACTTTTGGGATACCTTATACAAGCAGCTGTAACAAACAGCCTTCAGCTAGTTACATGACCTTGTGCTCATCACATTTCTTGAGCATCTGTCTCCCCAGTTGAGTCTCTGGGGTTGACCAGGAGGTCCTTCCATGAGGTTCCGGGAAAGGGGCACTCAGGGATCCCATGAAGCTGTCAAAAAGCTCCTTCCACATTCAACCCTTCCCACCCCCACCCCCCCATATATTCCTCACACTGAACTGAGCTTCCCTAATGACTGGATATGGAGGCCACTAGGTGGCGCCATAGTGCACAAAGCACCGAGCCTAGAGTAAGACCTCAGTTAAAACAATCTGACTCACACTAGCTGTGTGACCTTGGGAAAGTCACTTTATCTCTGTCTCCCTCAGTTTCCTCATCTGTAAAGTGAGGATAGCATCTACCTTCCAGGGTTGTTACGAGAATCAAATAAATTATCTGAAAAGTGTTTAGCACAGTGTCTGACAGAGTAAGTGTTTAATACTTTTTTTTTTTTGGAGGGGGGAAGGCAATTGGGGTTAAGTGACTTGCGTGTCAAGTGTCTGAGGTCAAATTTGAAATCAGGTCCTCCTGACTCCAGGGCAAGTGCTCCATTCACTGAGCCACCTAGATGCCACTAAATACTTCTTTGTTTCCTTCCTTCATGGATGTACCCCTTGTTCTGACTGAAGATGGATCTCCCAATTCTTAGAGCTCCTAGTTTTGGGCTTTACTTTGGCATCTGATATGACCATGTCACTCCTTTACTCAAGGATCTTCGGTAGCTCCCCATTACCCCCAGGATAAAATCCAATCTCCTCTCTATCATTCCAGGTAGATTATTCTTTAATCTCCCTAATACACTCTACATTCCAACCAGACTTATGAAAGGGTCCTAGATCTAGGGCCAGGGGGCACCTTCATGGGCATCTAGCCCAATCTTCTTTTACTGATGAGCAAAACATTATTAACAAAAAAATGGAGCTGAGGGCTAAAAGGATTTGAACCCAGCACTTCTGAATCCAATTGTAGTGCTCTTCCCATTTTGCACCAATGTTCTCCCTCCTCATCTCTCTTTTCAATTCTCACAGTAGACAGTGCTCCTTTCCCCAAATCACTTTATTTTTGTATATATCCTGTATTTATTCAACTCTCAATGCACTGTATTCCCCCAGAGAATGTAAGCTCTCTGAGGGAAAGAACTATCTCTTTTGTATTTTCATCAATGGTGCCTGGCACAAGAGAATGTTAGCCGGTAGTTAGTTTTAGCTTTAGTCTGGGATTTAAATTCACCTCAAGAGAAAGATCATGGCAGATCTTTTCCTTAGCACACTCCTTAATAAATGTAGACGGTACCACTGCTTTCCTGCCAGACGTTACCAAAATCCTAAAATGGCATGGAGGCGACCTTGCATTGCCAAGGATTATGCCAAAGGAGAATAGTTCTGACGAGTATAACCAAGCTGGAAAGGCTTGAACAGGCTTGACAAGTGACTGCATCTGTCACCTAAGGGCCCACCTGGCTAAGTCTGGGGAAGTCCAAAAACAGAAACTCTGCCACAAGGTGATGGAAGTTGTAGCCATTGCAAAATATTAAAAGCACTTTCACCTTGTGCCAGTGGAGGGCGTACCTAATTGCCCTGACAGAATGATGGATAATTCCAACTAAAGAGTTCACTGCTCATTTCTTGGTTTTACTAATCCCTTGGCTCCTGACTACCCTTGGTTTAATGACATGCAGCACATGGAGAGTCAAAGGACTGCATTCTTGGTTGCTCCATGCGTGGCAAAAATTAATTGTTATAAGACTATAAGCAGGTGGGATAAGCTCAGGAGAAAGGTCTTACTTTGATGTTTTAGTATAAGAAAATAAGATTCCAGGTAAGAAACTCAGCTGGATAAGGTAATCAGTAGCTGGGAGTGAGCTTACAGACCTCCTATAATACCAGTCAGTCCTGTAAAGAACTAAGGAAGCCCATCACAACCCCCTTTAATTCTAGTGCTATGCCTCTGTTGATTATTTCCAATTTATCTGGCATATATAGTAGGTACATGACTATCTGCGCATTATTCCTTTCCCCTCCCCCATTAGACTATAAGGCTCTTGAGGGAAAGGGCTGTCTTCTACGCTTTTTTTTGTATCCCTAGCGCTTAGCACACTGTCTGGCACATAATGAGTCCTTAATAAATGTTTACTGACTGACGTCTTAAAATAGCAAGAAGATTTCTCTGGACTTAGAGACAGATGTAGATGGGAAGAAACAGATGTGGATTCAGCAGCAATCTAAGGAGAGACCTATCCCTAGTGACCTTGTCACTGATAGAGCAGCTCTGTCAGATGGGATCCCAGTCCACAGAAAACAATACAGGGGATCCAGCTGGTCCTTCTGCTCAAGGCTGAGAAGTATTTTTGTTGTTATTCAGTCATTTCAACTCTTCATGACCCCATTTGGGATATTTCTGGCAAAGACACTGGAGTGGTTGGCCATTTCCTTCTCCAGCTCATTTTACAGATGAAGACACCAAGGCAAACAGGATTAAGTGCCTTACCCAGGGTCACACAGCTAGTAAGTGCCCAAGGCTGGATTTGAACTCACAGAGATGGGCCTCCCTGACTCTAGGCACAGTACTCTTATCTACTGTGTCATGTAGCTGCCCTTGACAAGTATACAGTATGCTTTTACATGCATCCATCCTCCTCTAAGACTGACAGACACTCCTCATCCATTTTCTGTTGCATGACAGTTAACAGAACCAAGATTTCTTTCTTTTAATAAAATTGTCTTTGATTACTTTGCACTCTGTGTGCCTATAAGTGAGGTGAGTTGGTGTCAGTCTTATAGACTGTCCAGCAGAGAAATTTTCTGTCCAGTAGGACTTGATTTAACAGAATTCTGATAGTCAGTAAGTTAACTGAGCCCCCCACTGTTTCTAGCAAGAGTCTCATATAAAACATTACTAAGTACTATTTTTTTAATGCCACTGAGTTGATGATGGAATTCCTGAGACACAGGACTTTCTTTTCATTTTCTTCATGTTTTGAGCCTCCCTGGGTGAATATCAATTCAGTTTAGCCAATGGGGAGGGAGGGCCCAGAGGAGTTCATCAATTTTAACTCCCCTCCTTAATAAGGTTAAAGAAGGAAGACACTGCTCTGTCCTGAAGATGCCTCCCTGATGAAGCACAAGCTCTCTCTGCCCTGGGTACTCATTGACCCAGTGACATTGGCTCAAGTTGAATGAGTGATTGAGTCATGGTCAGCTTTACACCACAGACTGAGCCTTTAAAAGAGACACATAAGGGAAGAGAGTGCTATGGTGAACTGGGTTCAGAACCCTGAGAGGGAAGCCTGCACATTATCTGTGAAGTCTATCTGGGGAACCACAAAACCCCAGGAGGCTTGGACCACAAACTTGGCATTGACCAGGAACTTCTCTTCTCTCTCAGATGCTCCAACTTGGGATTCCAATTTTGCTCTGCTGCTGCCTGTGACCAAAGAATGACTCTTCTCTTGAAGCCATGTGGTTCCCTGGAGAGGTCCTACAGAAGCACGGGCTTGCTCTACAAAGAAGTAAGCCTGTTAATAATGCCTTTCCTCTATAAGTCTCATAGCTAGCATCTCCCTGTCTCTTTCTCTTAAAGGCAAGTGCCAAAGTTACATAGTTCAAAGAGAAACATGTTAATTTTGATTCCATTATCCTTTAAAATAGTCAATGAACCAGGATCCCCAGACATCAGTGTATATGGACTATTAAGGAACATCTCTGATGCAAAACAAAGTCTTCGTTCTTTAGCTCTGATAACTCAGTCAACAATGAATTAACAAAGAAACTACGCTGGTTCCTTGTGAGCACATCTGCCACAAAAATGAAAGTTATCTACAAACGCATTTATCTTGACCAGCAGAGCTCAGTGACAATTGTGGACTCTACTTTTTGAGAAGAAGGATGTGGATGTTATTAAGAGAACAGGCAGAATCCAGAGGTCAAGATGTGTTAAGGTCTGTAAATCATGAACCAAAAACGGAAGAAGGAAAGTGCAATGACTGCTCTGATAGCTCTCCGCCTGTGCTAATCCAGCTGTTCCTGCAAGGGGCTTCAGTCACATGTGGACTGCCCCCTCTTCCTACCAAACTCTTCCTTGCCTGGACAACTCAACACCCAAGTTCCATTTCATAGTGGACAGTATTAGGAAATGTATTGGTGTTGTAATGGCAGAGGCACACAATTTAAATTCAACAAACATTTATTCAGTGGTTACCATGTGCCCAAAACGGCATTTGGCACTGAGGATACAAATTCAAAGACTGAAATAATTGCTACTCTAAAGAACTTATATTCAAACTATCTCCACAACTTTTAGGGATATCCTTAAGGAAGCCAGAAAAAAGCTTTAAATACATTTTTGTTAAGCAAATACTATATATACTCAATAGAGTGGTGCAGCAGAAAGAAAGCGATCCTCAAAGCATGGAGTACCTGAGTTCCAGTCCTCTGATACATACTAGCTGTATGAACCAGGGTAAGTCTCCAGACTCTGTAACACTCTAAGACAATAAGATGCAGAAGTGCCAGCCTACATTGACAGAAGGGGGTTTCATCATCCGAGAATACTCTATAATAGTAGAATCCAGACTTAGACTCTACCTCTTGTATACGTGGTACCATGTTGAAATCTGGAGATTTTTTGGTATAGACCTATTATTTCAATGGTACAATGAACTTCTGAAAAAGAAAATGCCTCCAGATGGCAACTGTCCAATAGGTGGTAGCCTTAGAGTTTTGCCTGAAGACACTGGATAGTTAGGTGACTTGCCGAAGGCCACAAAGTCAATACGTATGAGAGCCAGGACTTGTCACAGTACTTTGTGACTTCAAGGCCCTCTTTCTGCTACACAATGCTGACTATGTCAGTTTCTAGAAATACAAAATTAAAATAAAATAAAAATAATCTAACAGTACTATTTTCAAAGAGATTACATTCTAGTTAGGAGTAAGGGTGAGAGGGGAAATGCAGCTCTGCACAGAAAAGAACCCTCTGACTTGGATAGATAATCCTGAGACTAAAATCAGTGAGTAACACCTATGACCTGGGATATCACCTGGTTAGACGAACAAGAAAGCCACTCACAATGAAGGTGATCTTCACCACAGAATGAATAAGCATTTATTACAGATTTATTATATGCTAGGCATTGTGTTAACTATACTGGCTCTTATTAAGTCATGTCTGACTTTTTTACCCCATTTGGGGTATTTTTGGGTAGAGACACTGCAGTTTTTTGCCATTTCTTTCTCTATCTCATTTTACAGACGAGGAAACGGAGGCAAACAGGGTTAAGTGATGTGTCCAGGGTCACACAGCTAGTAAGTATCTTAAGCTAGACTTGAACTAAGGAAGATGACGCTTCCTGAATCCAGGGCCAGCACTCTATGTGCTATGGCACCACCTAGTGGCTTTACTTAGTAAAGCAAGCAAATAGAACCTTCAAGGAGCTTACATTCTAATGAGGGAAGATACACATAGAGGGGAGGTAGAAGGAAGACACTGGGAAGAATGTGGGTGGTGGCATAGTTTCCAGCAAAAATAAGAATGTTCACCTATCCATACAGGGTTTATTAGTGTCCCATGGACATAGTTTGACATGTAGCGGGAGAGAAATAAGAAAGATGGCCATAATATTGCCATGGTTTGGAAAGATGCAGTGAAAGAATTTTATTTAATCTTTGAAGAATTTAAATTCAGTCATGACTTTCTGCTCATGCCATCTCTATTAGAAACCACTATTTCCCTAAGGCAATTTCTCTCCACCAGAGGTCTATTGTAATGACTCATCATGTGGAGATGGCTTTGGATTCTTTCTTTTTTTAGATTAATTAATTTTTAGTTTTTAACAGTCACTTTTATAAGATTTTGAGTTCTAAAATTTTTCCCCATCCTCCCCTCCCTCCTCCTCAAGATAGCATACAATCTGGTATAGGCTATACATGCATCATCATATTAAACATATTTCCAGATTAACCATGTTGTGAAAGAAGAATCAGAACAAAAGGGAAAAACCACAAGAAAGGGGAAAAAAGAGAAAATAGTATATTTTGATCTGCATTCAGACTCCATAGTTCTTTCTGTGTATGTGGATAGCATTTTCCATCAAGAGTCTTTTGGAATTATTGTAGATCCTTGCATTGCTGCGAAGAGCTAAGTCTATCAAAGTTCATCATCGCACAATGTTGCCGTTACTGTGTACAATGTTCTCCTGGTTTGGCTCTCTTCATTCGGTATCAGGTCATGTGGGTCTTTCCAGGTTTTTCTGAAGTCTGCCTGCTGCTCATTTCTCATGGAACAACAGTATTCCATTACATTCATATACCACAACTTGTTCAGCCATTTTCCAGTTGACAGGCACCCTCTAAATGTCCAATTCTTTGTCACAACAAAAAGAGCTGCTCTAAATATTTTTGTACATGTGGGTACTTTTTCATTTTTCATGATCTCTTTGGGATACAGATCTAGTAGTAATTTTTACATATAAATATAAACTATATATTTCTACACAAAATACATATTTAAAAATGAGACCTTTATCAGAGACATTGGCTGTAAAAATTATTTCCCAGTTTTCTGCTTCCCTTCTAATCTTGATTGTATTGGCTTTGTGCAAAAACTTTTTAATTTAATATAATCAAAATTATCCATTTTGCATTTAATAATATTCTCTATCTCTAATTTGGTCATAAATTCATACATTCTCCATAGATCTGACAGGTAATTTTTTTTTTTTTGCTCTCCTAATTTGCTTAAAGTCTCACTTTTTATGTCTAAATCACATATCCATTTTCACCTTATCTTGGTATACGGTGTAAGATGTTGGTCTATGCCTAGTTTCTGCCATATTATTTTCCAGTTTTCCCAACAGTTTTTGTCAAATAATGAGTATTGTTTATTATTATTATCACTATTATTATTATTATTATTCCAGAAGCTGGAATCTTTGGGTTTATCAAACAACAGATTACTAGTCATTGACTATTGCGTCTTGTGCATCTAACCTATTCCACTGATCCACCACTTTATTTCTCAGCCAGTACCAAAGTAGTTTTGATGATTGTTGTATTATAATGCAGTTTTAGATCTGATACAGCCAGATGGCTTTGGATTTTTGAAGCCAATGCAAGCAGAACTGCAAGCACCACAGGTCTGACAAGCTTTTGAGTAACTGATTCTCTACCTTCTTGTCTCTTCTCAAGCCTCCCACTGAACCTCAGCCCAAATCCTTTCTGCAGAGTACCCTGTCTCTCTTACTTTACTGAGAAAATTTCTCCCTTCCTAGTCTCACAACATCTCAACATTACCTCCTACCATTTCCTCCTTTACCACAGTCTCTGATGAAGAGATAGCCTTTTCCTCCCAAGGCCAACTTTCCTAGATGTATCTTTTTTGTTTGTTTTTTTCCTTTTTGGAAGGGTGAAGGTAGGGCAATTGGGGTTAAATGACTTGTTCAAGGTCACATGGCTAGTTTTGTGTTAAGTGTCTGTGGCTGCATTTGAACTCAGGTGCTCCTGACTCCAGGGCTGTGCTCTATTCACTGAGCCACCCAGCCACCCCTCAGATGTATCTTTAACCCTATTCCTCCCATCTTCTTCATGAAGATTATCCCTACCCTTTCATTATCCCTACCCTCTCTAATCTTCATATCTACTATTTCTTTCCATGTTGCCCCCAAACATGCTTATACCTCTTCCCTTGTTAAAAAAAAATTGCTCAGTAGAGCCTACTAGCTATCATTGCATCTCTCTCTCTCTCTCTTCCTTTCTTAGCTAAACTCCTTGAAAAGGTTATTAATTTTCCATGCCTCTACTTCTTTCCTTTTACTCCTCAGTTCTTTGCAATCTGGTTTCCCACCTCATCAATCAACCAAAGCTACTCCCTCCAAAGTGGCTGATGATCTTTTAAATGAACAACTTTAAAGATCTCTTTTCAATCCACGTCCTTCTGAATTTATCTACAGCATTTGACATTTTCGATCATTTATTCCTGGGTACTCTCTTCTTCCTGAATTTTTCTGACACTTCCCTCTCATGATTTTTTTTTTTCTTATCTCTCCTTCTTAGTCTCCTTTTCTAGATCATCAATTCTAATAACCCTATAATTGGAGGTGTTCCCCCTAGGCTCTCATATGGGTTCTTTTCATTATACTCTTTCCCTTGGCAGATATCATTAGAAACCATTATACTTATTTTCCAGGCCTAGTCTCTTTTCTGAGCATCAATCTCACATCACAAAATGCCTATTAGACATTTACAACTAGATGACCAAAGGGAATCTCAAACTCAACATATTGAAAACAGAGTTAATTATCTTGACTTCCCAAATACTCTCTTTCAAACACCCCTATTATTTACTATCCTTCCAGTCACCTAAGTTTACCACCCTGCTTGTCGACCTCCACTCCTCACTCTCAATCCCACATATCTGATCACATACCAAATCTTATATTTTCTTCGGATACCTCCAAAATGTCATATGTATATATGTACATATATATTTTGTATGTGCATACACACACACACACACACACACACACACACACCCCTTTCTACTTGTAAGGTGACCAACCTAGTTCAGGAATTCATCACCTGTCACCTGGACTACCAAAATAGCTTTCTAATTGGTCTCTTGTTATTTTTCTAAAATACAGGTCTGCCTAAACATATCATTCCCCAACTCACACATACATACATACATACACACACAAGTTTTACAAAGACCTGCAGCCATCCTGTCTAGTCTTTAAAAAAAAATTCCCAGCATTTTAAAAAATACAAAAATACATTTTTACTTATATTTCGTGTTTCTTACATCAGCATAGTATAGTATATCATGTATCCTGCCTCCCTTCTTCTCAGAGAACCATCTCAGATGATAAATAGTATCTTTTGGAGAGGAAAAAGAAGAAAATAAATGTTGATACAATGAGTCGATATATTGAAAAAGTCTGAAAATGCGCAGTATGCAACACTTGTGGACTTCCCCACCTCAGTGAAGGGGTCCAACGGGAGTGTCTTCTCACGTCTCTTCATTCGAACCCCTTGATCTTTACAGTTCTGTTATATCTACTTTTTCATTTATTTTTTTGGTATGAAGCTGTTCTTTCCATTTACATTGTCGAGGTCGCTGTGTATATTATTTTCCCGGCTCAGTTCACTTTGCTCTACATCAGTTCATACAGATCTTTTCATGCTTCTCTGTATCCATCACATACATCATTTTTTACAGCAGTCATATTCCACTGCATTCAAGTATAATAATTTGTTTAGCCATTCCCCAATTGATAGGCATCTACTTTGTTTCCAATTCTTAGCTATTGCAAAAAGTGCTGCTTGAATATTTTGGAGTATGTGAGGATACTTTTCTATATTATAAGTAGTTCTCTTGGGGTATAAGCTCAGTAATGGAGTCTGCAAGTCAAAACGTAAAGACATTTTAGTCACTTTATTTGCATAATTCCAAACTGATTTCCAAAATGGTTGGACAATTTCACACCTCCACCAACAATGCACTAAGATGTCTATCTTTCCACACCCCTCTAACACTAACTGATACCATTTTTGTCATTTTTGCCAATTTGGAGGGTATGAGGCCAAACTCCATGGTTGTTCTGATTGATATTTCTCTTAGGGACAGTAATCTGGATTCCATTTAAAATAACTGCAGACAGCATAAAATACTTAGGAGTCTACCCACCAAGACAAATTCTGAAACTATATTAACACAACTATAAAACACTCTCCACACAAATAAAGTCAGATATAAACAATTGGAAAAATAGCAATTGTTCATGGGCAGGTCAAGCCAATACAATAAAAATGACAATTCTACTTAATCTATTTATTTAGTGCCATACCAATCAAACTATCAATAAGTCATTTTATGGAACTAGAAAAAAATAACAAAATTCATCTGGAAGTACAAAAGCTCAAGGATATCAAGGGAATCAATGAAAAAACATATGCAAAAGAAGGTGGTCTAGCCATACCAGATATCAAACTGTATTATGAAGCAGTAATTATCAAAACAATCTGGTACTAGCTAGGAAATAGAATGGTAGATCAATGAAATAGATTAGGCACAAATTACACTATAATAAATGACCATGGTAATTAAGTATAAATCCAAAACTCCAAGCTTTTGGAACAAAAATCATTATTTGACAAAAATTGCTGAAAAAAATGGAAATATGACAATATGACAGAAATGAGATATAGACCAACATCTCACACTGATAAGGTCAAAATGAGTACATGATTTACACATAAAAAGTGACACCAAAAGTAAATTAAGAGAGCAGGGAAAAGTTTATTTATCAGATTCGTGGAGAAGGGAAGAATTTAGGACCAAAGAAGATAGAGAGAGCATTGCAAAATATAAAATATACAATTTTGATTATACAAAATTTAAAAAACTTTGCACAGAAAACTAGGAACCTGGGGATTTTTGTAACAAGTATTTCTGTTAAAGGCTCATTTCTCAAATATACAGAGAACTGAGTCAAATTTATTTAAAAAAAAATAGGAATCCTTCCTCAATTGATAAATGGTCAAAGGATTTGAACAGGCAATTTTCAGACAAAGAAATCAAAGTTATCTATAATCATATGAAAAAATGCTCCAAATCACTACTGATAAGAGAAATGCAAATTGAAGTAACTCTGGGGTACCACCTCACACCTATCAGAGTGGCTAATATGACAAAAAAGGAAAATGCTGGAGGGGACCTGGGAAAACTGGGACACTAAGGCATTGTTGGTAGAGTTGTAAACTGATCCAACCACTCTGGAGAGCAATTTGGAACTATGCCCAAAGGGTTATAAAACTCTGCATGCCCTTTGATCCAGTAATACTGCTGCCAGGTCTATAAAGCAAAAATCCAAAAAGGGGGAAAATTACCTATTTGTACAAAAATATTTATAGCATCTCTTTTTTGATGGCTAAGAATTAGAAATCAAAGGGATATCCATCAATTGGGAAATAGTTAAACAAGCTGTGTTATGTGATTGTAATGTGGTATAAGAAATGGCAAATTGAATTATTTCAGAATAACCTGGAAAGACTTACTTGAACTGATGCATAATGAAGAGAACAGAACCAGGAAAACATTTACACAGTAAGAGCAATATTTTTTGATGAAGAACTGTGAATGACTTAGTTATTCTCAACCATACAATGATCCAAGATAATCCTAATGA
>JAQQSU010012236.1:0-11973 GCA_028627135.1 Pseudochirops cupreus
TTTATTTCAACACAGTTCTTTTGCCAGGAAAACAATAACAATGTGACACAAAACTCATTGACCTTAGGCCTGGCTAAAAGAAGAATGAAATGAAGGGAAAGACATTTAAAAGTACAAGCCTCAGTCTTCATCATTTGTGCCTCTCCTCCTTCCCCACTTTAACCCCACTACAAATAGAACTGAGAGCAAGAGGCACAGAATGGAAATGAAGTCATGAGGGGGAGAAAGCATGTGATAACTTCTTTTATTCTCTTTTGCCCTTCTCCACCATCTAATCCAAACACATGTGCTGATATCACAGTATATCAGATTGACGTGTAGAGTGAAAAGATTGGTACTTGAGTGGAGAAAAGTCCAATTCTGTCATTCAGTGGAAGGCATAAAGACAGTATACTATAAGATCATGTAGATGATATAAATCTCTTCTAATCTGAGAACTTGAAGGAACGTTAGTGTTAATTGAATCCAAACCACTTCAGAGAGGAGGAATTTGTGGCTCAGACGTGTTGAAAGCCTTGCACAGAATCATAGTGATAAATTTATGTGGAACTTTTTTTAACCACTTAATAGTACTTCATTTTTTTTCTAACTACATGTAAAGATACCCCAATGATTTATGTGGGTTTATTTTATACCCTGCAACTTTGCTGAAGTTGTTAATAATTTCAAATAGTTTTTTACTTGATTCTCTAGGATGCTCTAAATGTAACATATCAGTTGCAAAAAGTGATAGTTTTATTTTCTTATTGCCTATTCTAATTCCTTTAATTTGTTTTTCTTCTCTTATTAAGAAAGCTAACATTTCTAGTACAATATTGAATAACAGTGATGATAACAGGTATCTTTGTTTCACACTTGATCTTATTGAAAAAGCTTCTAGCTTATTCTCATTACATATAGTGCTTGCTGATGTGGTTTTATGCTATTTATCATTTTTAAGGAAAGCTCCATTTATTCTTATGCTCTCTAGTATTTTTAATAGGAATGGGCCAAAAGCCTTTTCTGCATCGATTGAGATAATCGTATAATTTCTGTTGATTTTGTTATTGATACAGTCTATTAGGTTGATGGTTTTCCTAATATTGAACCAGTCCTGAATTCCTAATATAAATCCCACCTGGTCTCACTGTATGATCTTGGTGATATATTGTTGGGATCTCTTTGCTAATATTTTGTTTAATTTTTTTGTATCAATATTCATTAGGGAAATTGGTCTATAATTTTCTTTCTTTGTTTTGATTTTTCCTGGTTTCGGTATCAACACCACATTTGTGTCATAAAAAGAATTTTGTAGGACTCCTTCTTTGCCTGTTCTTCCGAAGAGTTTATATATTATTGGAATTAATCATTCTTTAACTATTTGGTAGAATTTACTTGTAAATCTATCTGTTCCTCAAGATTTTTTCTTAGGGAGTTCATTGATGGCTTGTTCAATTTCTTATTTTTTTGAAATGGAATATTTAAGTATTTTATTTCCTTCTATTTTAATTTTAGCAATTTATATTTTTGTAAATATTTATCCATTTCACTTAGATTTTCAGATTTGTTAGCATACAACTTGACAATGTGTTTCTTGTAAACAACATATTGTTTCTGTTTTTTAATCCACTCTGCTATCTACTTTCATTTTATGGGAGAGCTCCATTTCCATTCACAGTTTTGGTTACTAGCTGTGTATTTCCCTCCATCTTATTTTCCCTGTTTATACCTTTTCTCTCTCCTTTCATCCTATCCGTCATCGTCAGTGTTTTGCTTCTGACCACTACCTTCCTTAATCTTCCCTCCCTTTTCTTTCCCCTTTCCCCTCCTATTCCCCTGTTGGGTAAGATAAAGTTCTACACCCAACTGGCTAATGGAAGCTTTATGCCACTTTCTTCTTCCCTCCTTGTCCATTTACCTTCAATCTTGTAGACATCCTGTAGAGGAAGTCAAAGAAGTGTATGATAGGGTGAGACAAATCTGTTGAGAGTAAGGTTCAAACAATGCTTACTCTTCTCCTTCTTTCCCTCTACTATAATCGGTCTTTTGTTCCTCTTTATTTCATGCAATTTACCCTATTCTACTTCCCCCCCTTTTCTTTTCTCCCATTACAATTCTTTTTTCACCCCTTAATTTTTTTTATATCATCACATCAAAGTCAACTTTTACCTAGACCCACTGTTTATGCCTAATAAAAATACAGTTCTCAATATTTGCAAGTATCATCTTCCTATGAAGGGATGCAGTTTAATTTTATTGAATAACATTTTTTTTCTTCATGTTTGCTTTTTTATGCTTCTCTTGAGTCTTGTATTTGAAGATCAAATTTTCTGTTGAGTTTTGGTCTTTTCATCAGGAATGCTTGGAAGTCCTCTATTTCATTAAATAAATACAGCTACAAACCCTGATGTGCTAGTAGTCCTCCTTGCCCTGGGACTGGGACCCAGGACTGCAACACAAATCCAAGTGTGGGAATGTAACAGAATCCTGCCCCTGTGCCAGCAAAGGGACCCTGAAACCTCCTTCTGACCAGTTATTTGACCCCCTTACCATCTTTGGGCTGAGAGTTCTGGAAAACACCACAACCACTATTGATTCAGTTACCCACCTCCCCCCATCTCCCCTGCCCCAGTTCTACTGCTGGCTTGCTGAAGCAAGACCTATACTGGATTGTGCTCTGCTTTTGCCTTGGTGCAACTGACCTTCTAAATTGTCTTGGGCTGGAAAATTGTTTCACCCCATCCTTTCATGGGTTCTGCTGCTCCAGAATTTGTTTTGAGGCATTATCTAAAATTTTTGGAGGGTTTAGAGGAGAACTCAGAGGAGTCCTAAGATGGATAACAATTATTTCTTCTTTATTGTTTCATTTAAAAAAAATCCATGATTTTAAAGTTTCTTGACAAGTACATAAAACAATTATATATGGAAAAAGCTTAAATCTATCTTGAGATAAAAACAATTGCTAAAGATGATTATGATGTATAATGGGTATCATATAGCTTGCCTTCTTAATAGGTTGTGGAGTGACTATTGGGTAGGAGAGAATTTGGAACTCAAAATTTTAAAAATCAATGCTAAATTAAAAAAAAAATTCACTATGCCAGGCTTCCTGCCTCTTAAGATTTGCTTACGTATTTTAGCATGAGATAGCACTCCTCTCCAATTCCTAAGGCTTCTAAATTGTCCATCTGGCAAATGGAAGCTTTATGCCACTTTCTTCTTCCCTCCTTGTCCATTTACCTTCAATCTTGTAGACATCCTGTAGAGGAAGTCAAAGAAGTGTATGACAGGGTGAGATCCTGGGATTATGGATTCCAGGGCTTCAAAGAGAGTGATCCCACTGTCATTGTCCTCCTTCCTTTAAACCTCTTGCCCTTTGAACTATGATGACATCTGTGGGGACGGGAAGCAGCAAGAACCAAAGTGAGCTGGAAGTAATAATTTATCCTCCTACAATCCCCACCTCAATTTGCTTCCCTGTCCCAGCCCAGGCCTCCTCTAAAGTTTCCAGAAGCTTTACAGGGCAGATTTCATGTCTTGCCAATCAGACCTTTTCTGGATTACTATCAAACTGCCTTCCCAGGGACCCCATTATCCAAGTTACATTAACATTTTACCTCAACCCCAAGAAAACTCAGCTTGCTGCTAACCTCCAGCATCTTGTCCCTGGGCCACCCTGAGATGGGCACAAAGGCCACCGTGTGCCAGTCTTCTTTATAAAATGGCTTCCTTCCTTTATTTCCTGGAAGTGCTTTTCACTCAATGAAGTTTTAGTGGAGTCCATTTTATTGACAATGACAATGAGCTGCTACTCCTGCTTTTTTTTTTACTTCAGCTGAAGTACAATATATTCTGCTCCAGCCTTTTATCTTTGCTCTGTGTGTCTCTGCTTCAAATGTGTTTCTTGTATACAATATATTGTAGGATTCTATTTTTTAATCCACTGCTTCACATGTGGAGTACAGGTTAGAGGGATTTGCTCTCGGGTCTGCCCATTCTTGGAGATTTCTGCTTCAAACTCATCCCCTCGCCCCCCCCCCCCCCCCACCAAAATGAGCTCTGCAATTTGCCTGTCCAGGGGAAGAAAAGAAAAGGTTAAGGTAGGGGGACAGGTAGACTAAAGTCTGAAAGGGAATGGAACTCACACGTGAAACCTGCACCAGGAACTCCATTTGAATCCTAACTTCTACTTATTATGTTTTGTGCCCTTTTAATATTGAAGTCAAAAGTTGACAATAAGAAGAATTGAGAGAATTCATACACGTTTTCTCTCCTGCATTGTAGAGATAGAGAACTATGGATATGGAATAATCCCTATACTTTCGGACAATTGAGGTGATGGTTAGTTTTGTCAAACTGCTTTTTTTCTTTTTCTAACTCTCATTATAAAGTAAGGCTCATTGGGTAGGGAAGGGGAAAGGCTGTCTGAACTTCATATCTTTCAGGAGAATCTTCTTTCCACTAGATTAAGAGACAAGTGAGTGCTAATCCCTTCCTGAGATATTTCAAATGTCAGCAGGCAGAGAAAGCCCTGAATAGGTGAGCTCACATTCCAGAATCCCAGCATCTTAAAAATATAAGAGACCTTCTAATCCAGGGGTTGGGAAGGTGTGGCTTGAGGACATGTGACCCTCTAGGTCCTCAAGTGTGGCCCTTTGACTAAATCCCTCTCTCCTCATCTCTGTTTCTTGGAAACCCTAACTTCCTTCAAGGTTCAGTTTAAATGCCACCTCCTTTAGGAGATCTATCCCTTCAGTTGTTATACCTAGCCCCATCAATGTGTGTGTGTATGTGTGTGTGTGCCCATGTACACATGTGGATTTATGCACACACACATATGCATATATATATATATATATATAACATACATACTATATATAGATCCACCTACATATATATATATATAACTATATATATATAAACACAGCTTTATGTATATATGTATACTTATAAATATATATGTATGTACACAAACACACATATTGTGACATATAAAGAATTCAAGAGACATAGTTTCTGAGTAATTAATCATTTTATTAATAATGTTAGCATATAATTAATAAAAGGGATCAATGAAACTCTCAAATGCCAAAGACCTCTCATGGAACCCAATCAATGCTTACTTACCTGCCCTTGGAAGAGTGGATGTTTCTGAGGGTGGCAATTAACTCTGATTGGTTAACAATTAATGAGAAGAATGACTATTATAATGAGAGGTGCCTGGGGATCATGACTAATCACTCTTGTGCCCAGATCACCCCCAGCCTCAGGCAATTTAGACAAAGTATTTACCTCTGCTCAGACCTGACTAAGCAGAACACAGTGGACCAGAATTTAACTTAAATCAGACCTGCACAACTTGGAAACATCTTTGGGCCATAGATAGACTAGAGATAGTCTGACAATGGTTGGTTGCCATGGGTCACATGACAAACAAATGGGCAGTGGCAACCTTACATTTTTTTCCTGGGCCTCCTGAAAACTTTTGGTGGCCACAAGTGGCCTGTGGGCAGTGTGTTGTGTAGGCCTGCCTTGGATTAAATTCTTTCTAAAGTTTTCTAGTTGCAGGAAGGGGCAGGGGGAGGTTACAATTCCAAGATTTCATATCATCATTCACCCTGCCCTTCAGAGAATTAAGTTGACCTAATCTCCAGATGGGGAAAAGAAAAAATTCTGAATCTCCCAAATATTTGGTTATTTAATAATTATTATTCTCAGCTGTATTTACTTATCCTGATCTTCCAGCCCCTAGAGCCTTTCCCCCAAATTACTTGTATTTATTAGTTAATTTTATAGATACTCTGTGTATGCATGCACATGTATATATAGACATTGATATAGTTTCCTTCAGTAACATACTTGAAGGCAAGGAATTTTTTTTGTTTTTGTTTTGTTTTTGCTTTATATCCCCAGTAACTAGCACAGTGCCTGGTACATATAGAGACACAGCAGCTGTTGATGGATTCTTCATGAATAAAAGTTCTACCCATTTGTAATGTTAATGGGATTTGAAGATGTTTCTATGCCCCTTGTATTGGCAAGCAAATAGGTACTTAGCACCTTGTTCCAAGTTCATAATTGTGTCAAGTATTAAGATCTAGAACTTGTGATTCCCACAGTGGGATGAACTTGCTGATGTAACAGGAAGGGGAAGTACAAGGAGGAGCTAATATCATAGATAAGGAAAAATCCAAGTTAGAGAGCCAGAACTTCTTCTGAGAATTGCTGAGAACTTCTGAGAGCCAGTCAGAACTGCTGGGAAGGAGAAGTACTGGAAGCTGGAATAGCTGGGAGCAAGCAGCATGGAGGCTGAGTACCTACCATGAATGAGGAGAGGAGGATCCTTGCTTGAGGGAGCCTGTTTTCTTTTGAAGGCTTGGAAATGTGGGTATTTGCTGCATTAACTAGAAGAATTAAAGTTTAATTAAACAGAATAGTGGAATTTATTTCAATAATGGGTGCAGTTAGGAATAAAATAAGACATTTCCAGGAAACATCAATGATGCTTAAATGATTAAGCATAATTTTTCTTTCTCTTTGCTGAAAAGGGCATTCTCTAATGCCCTAAGGGCATTCTCTCTTTAAATTCAACCACCAAATCAGCATAATGAATAGTTTAACATGATTAAAATGATTCCACTTAAAAAAAATAACGATTGCATATTACACTGGTTTGCAGAAATGAAACAGTCAGAAAAACTTTTCTGAGTAAAAGAATTTAAAAAAATTAGGAGGTCACATCACATTGATAAATGCTGTCTAAGGTACTCACTTAAAATATAACATTTTAGTTAATTAGTCTCTAAGGTCCATGTTCATACAATATATCTTCTGAGGCTCATTATAACTTTTCCTTCTTACATTGTTATTCTGGGTCCTTAATTGTGACCTATGGGCCAAGTGATTTGTTTAGCAAGGGAATTATATTAGAAATTGTTACAGGCCTTGTTAAAATTCTTTTAGAGGTATATCATATATCCAGTGGTATTCTCTCTCACTGATGAGCACCAAGCACTATGTATGTTGGAACATATGTGCACATGTACCAGTAACACGAAATTCACATTGATTTCTCTAGTGATTCCAAGATATAGCTGATTACTCCTATATTTACTTTTACCTTTAAGAAGGATGCATTTAATAGTTTCTTCTCTGGTGTGTAGCATCTGGGAAATGCTCAGTTTTGCTTTTCTTACTAGAGTCAGTAGTAAAAATGCATTTCACACAACTCAACATGATCTGAAGAGTTTACCACATGGCTGGCAACAACAAAGAGGGAATGGACAAATCAGGATCTCTGAAGAATAAATCCTGATGTATCTTCTTACTCCAAGATTAGACTGTTTTCACACTCCAAAAGTCATTATTGAATTTTTCATTTGGTGGCTGTGCCCATAGTGTCCAGAGAAGCCAAATCTACCTGGCACACAGAAAAGAATCTGAGCAACATTCATTTTCAGAAATTCAAAGGGGATTTTGGTATAGGGAGTGGGGGTTGATTTATCCAAACTAAATTAGGTATAAATGACTGGTAATAGATCTTTTCTTGAGAAAAGATTTTTGTAGCAAGGAAAGGATTATCAAAAGGTCAAAGGAAACCAGGAAGTGATGGAGGGATAATCTTCTAGGGGGAAAAGTTAGTTTTAACAATGGGAAGGCTAGAAGAGATGCCCTGCAAATAATGGGATGCCTTGGGTTTCCTTCTCCCTGGGGGGAGTCTTCCAGTAGATGCTGGATGGCCACATGCTGGGAATGCAATAGACCGTGTTTCCAGATCTGACCATGTCACCTACCCTACTCAATAAAAATCTGTGGCTAGCTCATCTCTAGAATCAAATATAGAATCTTCTATTTGATATTCAAAATCCTTTATAAATACACACAGACACATACACACACAGACACATACCCAAACAGACCCACACAGACACCCACACAGACACACAGACACACACACACATACAGACACACACAGACACACACAGACACACACACTCCTTTCCAGCCTAACAAACCTACAGGGCTTCCCCCCTTTTCACTATTTAATGACATTGGCCTCCTAGTTCCTCAAACAAGAAACTCCGTCTCCCAACGCTGGCAGTTTTCTCTTGCTGCATCCCAAACCTGAAATGCTCTCTGTACCAATTGTCTTCCCTGCCTTCCTTCAAGTCCCAACCACTATAGAAAGCTTTTTCCCATCCCCCTTAATTCTAATGTCTTCCTTCTGTGGATTCACTTCAATGGATCAGGTATGTATCTTCTTTGTACACAGTGGGTTGCATGTTGTCATTACATTGTGAATCACTGAGAGCAGAGACTATCTCTTGCCTTTCTTTGTATCTCCAGGGCTTAGCACAATGCCTGTCATGAAAATACTTAATAAATGTTGACTGACTTACCAAACCTATTGGATATAGTCTCATCTGGATTTATGGAAATATTACCTAATATACTACTGGGTGACTCTGATAGAATGTCAGCACTAACAGCAGACTGTCCCAACTGTATTGGAAGTGAAGAAATTGGAGTCTCTCCTACATAGGACTGAACAATTTTTGGGTGTTTTAGTTACATATTTTAAAAATTCAATACATGGATTGTATGAAAATTTGCATGGTCTATTAGAAAGATCACTAATCTTGGTGTCAAGCAGGCATGGGTATGAATTCTGGCTCCCTCCTCTTTTATCCTTACTTCATTTGTAAAGCTGCTTTACTTTGGGTTACATTCTCATTTTCTGGGTCTTTTCTTCCTTATCTCAAAAATTAAGGTAATTGGGAACCAGGAAATGATTCTCTACCTCACAGGATAGTTGTCAAGATTAATTAACATGATGTTATAACATAGAGTACAGCATAGATGTAAACTGTTATTACCACCACCTGTTGTTTTTATGGGATAATGAATTTTGATTCAAAGCATGTGAATAAATGTTATTCCTACCCTTGGGCCCTGAAAGAAAGCAGAATGTGCCTAATTTAAAAAGATAGTAGATAGAAGATATGGAACATTTTTTAATCTTCTGCCTTTCCTTTCTAGTTTTTATGGGCTAAGCTCCATCTGACTTTTTCTCTGGAGTTCACTCAGTGTGCTAGCTTTTTGTAAATTTTGTGATTTAGAGGACTCTATGTCTTACTAAATGATGTTTATGCTCGTAGTTAATATGTATTTATTTTGTAAGAATTATAATTACTGACGTTCATTTAGTGTTTAAAAGTTTGCACTGTATTTTGCAAATATTTTATCATTTGAAGACCATAATAATCCTATGTAGTTAACTAACAAATTTAGATATATTTAAACCCATTTTACACCTGAGAAAACTGAGTCTCAGAGAGATTTAAAGTCTATGATTCATCCATAGATGCAAAATGAGTAAGTATCAGAAGTAATATTTAAACATGAGTTTTTTGAACTCCAAGTTCAGCAGTCTACCCACTATTCCATGCTGCTCCCTATCTGCTTAGATATGAAGAAGGGGCAGGGGTTAAAAAGTAGGAGAATATTCCCATGAGCCAGGAGGTTTATGCAAACAAGTGCAAGAATCTGGATGTTAATGGGGAGCAGTTTGTATAGGGTTTAACCACAAATCAGTCAATGGGTTGAAGAAGATGAGAAGGCTGATGAGGGATCTGAATATCACACCATACCTCCCCAAGAACTATTATGAGCTGGCTGGCAATTGTTCTTGGAAAATGAAAGTTTTAGCAAAATGATAAATAAGCATAAATGGCACATACCTCACTCACAGGGACACTTGTTATTTTGGAACTAAAGGTTGGTGCCTGAAGAGCTACTTGGAGTACCATATCTGCAGGGGCCACTAGATGGCCCTCCAAGCTTGAATTGTTTCAGTTCACTTCCACTGTGTAGGAGGGAGCAGCTTCTAGGTTCCCAACTTAAACAAATACCAGGACATTCTGAGACACAGCCGTTGCTTGCCTCAACCCAGGTTTCAAGCTAGCATAAGGGAAATGAAAATTTTCTCTCAGATTCTAATTTCTTTCCCAACTTCGTATGAAGTCAAAGTGTCATTCACTGTATCATGATCTATTTTTGATAGTAAAAGGGCTTCAGAGTCAGGCAATAATGATGGTAATAATCCTTTTTATTTGAAATTTTAGTTGGTTCATTCTTTTAAAAGGGAAAGTCTCAAAAGGAAGACAGTTTGGTTTAACTAGAGCAGGCCTGCACAACTTGCAATCCACCAAAGGATTTTGGGCAGTTTGTGAAGAATGTAGAGGAAAACATCCTGCACAACATGCAGATTGTGTAGGCCTGAACTAGGGACACTAAATAGCAGGAGGTTGAAATTGCAAGAGGAGAGTACTGGGGAAGTCCTATGAAATCTCCTTGAACTGGGGACAATGACTAACACTTAGCAAATTAAGGTTGTCCAGTAACTTCTCCTACTGGAGCCAGGAATGATACTTTTGAAGTGATACTGGGGCAAAGCAGGGAAAGGATACAATCAGAGACAATGCTATCAAGTATGATGGTTGTATTTTTGAGAAATGAGACTTTTATCAGAGAAATGCCTCAAAATTTTTTCACATTTACTATGGCTAACTGTATTTCCCTCCATCTTATCCCTCCATCTATTCTATTCTCTTTCCTTTTTCCCTGTCCTTCTTCAGAAGCATTTGGCTTCTAATTACCCTTCTCCTCCAAACTGCCCTCCCTTCTATCACCCCATTTTCCTTCTCTTATCCCCTCCTACTCCTACTTTCCTGTAGGGAAGATAGATTTGTATACCCAATTGCATGTGTCTGTTAGTCTCTCTTTGAGACAATTCTGATGAGAATACAGTTTGCTCAACGAGAGGTAAGGAAGTTTTTCTCCTGGGATGGTATGTGTCAGGTCAGTCTTTATATGTCCTTGAGGGGACAAATTTTGGCATAATTATAACTATTTCCCTCCTTTTTTCCTTTCATAGCAAATTTCTATAATCAGGGAAGGTGAGCAGTAAAAGATTTGTAAATGCAATGCTAACTCAATAGATTGATATCAAAACATCTTTGAGCTACTGTAATAGAATGCAAGTATGAAAAACCTTACAATTTGCTGTAATTTCTCAAAGACTTTTTTCTGACTCTATTGAGATGATCCTCTCATTTTGGATATTTTTGTTTTTAATAGGATTAATTATATTGAATATTTTCATAATGGTGAACCATCCTTGAATTCCTGCTTATATTGAATTATTTTCTAATAAATCATTCTGGAGTGTTTGAGAGAGTTTTATTTATAAAATTTTTAATCAATGTTCATCAGTGATATTGATCTATATTTCTGTATTTTGTCATGAGAATTATTTTTTTCCCGTGAAACAATCCTGGTAGGTACTTTCTCAGTTTTTCAGAATACTTTTTGAAATATTGGTACTAATTGTTCTTTTTTATTTTTTATTTTTATTTTTTATCTTTTTTATTTTTTTGTTAATTAACTTTTGTTTATTTTTAGTTTACACCATTCATTTCCATGAGATTTTGAGTTACAAATTTTCTTCCCGTCTTTCCCCTACCCACCACTCCAAAACAGCAATCCCACTGTATACCCTCCTCCTCCAATCTGTTCTCTCTTATGTCATCCCCCATCACCCCTCTGACTTTCTGGTAGGGCAAGATGGATCTCCCTATCCCCGTACCTGTATATCTTAATTCCTAGTTGCATGTAATTAATAATAATAATAATAATAATAATAATAAACATATATATTTAACATTTGATTATATAACTTTAAATGCTAGATTCTTTCCCTTCCTCCCTTGTCACCCACTCACACTGGAAAGACAAGCAATTCAATACATGCTGTACATGTGTAGTTATGCAGAACATCTCCACAATGAACATATTGTGAAAGACTGACTATATTTCCCTCCTTCCTATCCTGCTGCCACCCCTTGTTCCATTCTCTACTTTACAAAAGTGTGTACTTCCACAACCCTCCTCCCCCATTCCCTCTCCTCCCTCATCTCCCCTCACATCCCATTT